>SNQJ01S0084176.1:36492-52505 GCA_010110895.2 Picea sitchensis
CCGACGCTTTACCGCTTACCATCTACCCCGCCCTTTGAGCTAACCTCCTTACCACCTTCCTATACTGCCCTCGCTCCCTCCGACATATGTCCTCCACTCACATCACCTGCACGCATGTCCCCTTTCTGCTGTCACATCTCTCCCTCTCACCTCCCAACATGTGTCCCCCACTCATACTCCATGTCACCTCCATCATGCTGTCGTGTCCCCCTTGACCAATCACACCCCCCTGCCTCCGCGTCCTTTCCCTTTGCCACATCCACCATGTCTGTATATTGCAGCTCCCACATACTGGCGCTCACACATTCCCAGTCACCGCCAACCACAACCTTCCACATGACCACCATTCACCCGTTGTAGCCTGCCAATTTGCACCAAGATTTTCGCTAGCTCCCCGTCGTCAGCGTCCATGTTCGCCTGCCAGTGTTCCCTGCAAACATTCAATGAAGATCCAAGTGGCATAGGTTCAGTGTGCGACCAACACGTTTTCCAGGTGCCGAGTTGACTCAAGCCCCATCCTGATCCCAATGAAGACAGTTAATGAAGTAGGGGGAGGTGGTTGAGACATCATCTCCCCCCATAAATGGAAAGCTCGA
This sequence comes from Picea sitchensis, assembly GCA_010110895.2. Taxonomy (NCBI): domain Eukaryota; kingdom Viridiplantae; phylum Streptophyta; class Pinopsida; order Pinales; family Pinaceae; genus Picea; species Picea sitchensis. The sequence goes on from SNQJ01S0084176.1 coordinate 37,089, forward strand.
AAAGGATTGTCAGACTGTCTGAGCTCGCGTCTGACATAGAACTGCATGCGCAGTTTGACATAGAAGGTTCAAACGTAAGAGCTCACGTCTGACAAAGGACTGCATGCTCAGTCTGCAAAGAAGAATCTCAACGTAAAGCTTTGAAGGCTGTGTCTTGATCGCTCCTCGGGTGGTTGTAGTCACTTCTGAGTATTAATATGTATTTTTGATATTTTTTTATGGTCGATGGTTGAGCAAGGCTCCCGCATTTTAAAATTTTGATGAAGCACTAGTTCTTTGGTTATGTATTTTGATTTGAGACTTCTTGTTTAATGAAAGCCAGCTTTCTTCTTCGTCTTATTTGCCTCTGATATTGGAGTGTCCATGATTGAAGGATTCACATGGATTGTTTTAACTGTATTGTGATGTATGTTTGATTACATTGTTGTTATGATGTTCTTCTGTTTCCCGAAGCTTTGAATCCAAGAGGATCTTGTGTTCGAAGTTTGTCCTCCTTAGGCTGCTGGAAGACCTGATGTCCATAGAAGACCTCTACACTATTCTCGCCTATTCTTCCTCCTATTCATCTTTACTATAGTTTACTGACTGAAGTTGATGAACACTTCAATTGCTTGTGCATGCTGGTCCATTTTTCTGAGTTAAAACGATATTATCTTGAGTCTGCGCCCATTTGACCCCTTTAAAATTCATTCATTGTGACATATAAACTGATGGGTACTGGGCTTACCTTCAATGCAATTTGAAGGTGACTTCTAGTGCTAACATTCGTGGTGTCATTGTCGGGGAACAAATTGAAGACTTTTCCCTGGGATAGAACGACAAAGAGCTTTTGATTCTGAAGGTGTATCAGATATCATGACCATTGAAGATTGCAACTTGCACCTAGCGACTCCACTGGTTCGAATCCATTGTTTCAGTTGTGTCTTCCAGAGGCAGACAGACGAGGTCTACTCCACAACTGCCTCTAGCAACGCCTGAAGTTGACCCAGAGAAAATTATCCGAAAGGGAAAGGCCCTTCAAGAAGGTACTTCAACTGTTGTACCAGGTGATCCTGGTAATTTTCTCAATCCCTCTTTACAAACTCCAATAGTTTCTTCTCATTCTCCTATTTTACCACCTGTTGGAGTTTCCAGAAATTTAAAGTTTGGGAGTGTTCCTCTTGATTTCTCCCCTCCTAGTCTCAGAGTGGAAGAGGAAATCTTTGACACCCCTATTTCCCCTGAGGTTGTACCGTGGTGTAAACCCAGAACCTCAGAATATTTTCCCACTCCGGGCTTTACCACTTCTCCCCCTATTAGAGTTGTTGAAGGAGAAACCTCTGTTCCCTCAAGCCCTGTAACCTCTTATCCAAATCCTCAGTTGTTTCCTATTTCCCCCATAAACACAGTCCCAGTCTCACCTGTCCAAGCTCCATCCCCTCCTGCTTCTCCTCCAGTTCACATCCCAATGGCAGGTATTAAACCCCCTAGGAACAAAATAGATGCCATAGTAGCTGCTAGATATGCCCCTCTTGTCTTTCCTCATCCTTTGAATGCTCTTCCAGTTGGTGGATACCTTAAGAAGTTACCCAAGCTCACGGGTGAGGGAGACATAACTCCAGAGGAGCACCTTGCAGCCTTCTATAGTTATGCAGACAATTATGTCATTGTAGATGAAGATGTATGGATGAGAATTTTTGTTCATAGCTTTGATGGAGAGGCTAGGAAATGGTTTAGGGCCTTGGATTTTGGATCTATTGACGGGATTGAAGCCCTAGATGATGCATTCTTAAGACATTGGGGAGATAAAAAATATTTCCTTTACTATATTACAGAGTTTGGATCACTTAAGAAAGGGGAAGGGGAATCTGTTTCTGACTTTTCCAAGAGGTTTAATAAAATGTATAATAAGATTCCTGCTGAGATTAAACCTACAAAAACTTGTGCCAAAATCACTTATTCTAGTGCTTTCGACCCTGATTTATGCCTCCTGTTAAGAGAGAGAAGAGTCACTTCCTTGGCTCATATGCAAGATGCAACCCTGGAAGTGGAGTCCAATATATTGGTAGTTGACAAACTTAGGAATAAGGTTGATGGAGAAATAAAAAAAGGTAGGTCCGGGACTTCAACCTCTAGTTCTTCTGCTGCCCCCCCTCAAATGGATTAAGTAACCAAGTTACTAAAATCACTTTATTCTAGAATGGAAAGGTTGGAATTGGAAGGAAAGAAGAGCCACATGAATCCCCCTAATGCTGAAAATAGGGGTAACTTCAGAAGACCAAATAACACCCTCGAGATTATCCAAAGAGATCAAAGAGGCAGGGATAGGGATGATCAGAGGATCTAGGCCCGTCTCCAAAATAACCTTGTTACTGATGAAGAGGGAGAGGAGGAAGAGGTTGATCCTGAAATTCATTGTCTTGGAGACACCTCCTCATTTCCCCATTTAACCCAATATGCATATGAGGAGTCTCTTATGGACAACCAACTAAATGAGCTAAGTAAGGAGGAGAAGACCAATAGCAGTCCAAATAAGTATAACCTCAGGTCCAAAAGGAAAGAAGGGAAGTCTGACATTCCTGAGCATCCTACCAGAGCAGAAAAACCCGCTAAATATGTAGCAGACAACAACAAAGGTAAGAAAGCACAAAACCCCCCACCAGTGGTCAAAATCCCTTTCCCAGAAGCAAAGGAGATTTTAAAGCTTCCTTCCTCTTTTAGATTTGAGCATGAAATTCAAAAAAATAGAATCTCTGTACCCCTTTCAAAGATGGTCAAGCATGAATACTTCAAAAGGTTCCTCTCCAAAATGTTACAGCCCTAGCCTTCATCTCATGCCACTGATTCAGTAAATCTCCAAGATGAAAAGCCAAAAATCATCTTAGGTCCTTTGATAGAAGATAGAGATGATTCATCTCCTCCCTTCTATACATCACTGAACATACATGACAAGGTGTTGCATAATTGTTTGATGGACTCAGGGGCATCTCATAATCTCATGCCCAAAACTGTCATGGATGAACTTGGATTAGAAATCACAAAGACTTACCATGACTTATATTCCTTTGACTCTAGGAAAGTGAAATGTATTGGGGTCATTAAGGATCTAGTTGTGACATTGTTTCAGTTGCCCATGAAAAGTGTGGTCAGGGATATCTTGGTGGATGATGTTCCCCCCAAGTTTGTCATGCTCTTGTCAAGATCTTGGATAAAAATACTTGGAGGAACCTTGAAGATGGACCTCACATATGCTACTATTCCTGTGTTTGGGGGGGGGGATCATAGAAGACTTTACAGGGAAGCTCAGTTGACCTACATTATTAGTGATGAAGCAAACCCCACTAACCATCCTATTTTTTACTTGATACTGATTTGGGATCCAGTTTATTGCAGCTCACTGATGCTCCTAAACCTCCTATTGGAATAAGAAAATAATCCATTACCTTTTGTGAAGATTCTTCTCCAATCACTTCTGTTTGGAAGATGTTCTTTGATGGAGCCTCTTCTAGAGAGGGTGTTGGTGCTGGAGTGGTATTTGTTTCACCTACTCAAGAGACTATACCTTTGTCCTACAAGTTAGAATTTGAAACTACCAACAATGTGGCAGAGTATGAAGCTCTTGTTTTGGGTTTAAGGGCTGCAAAAGACATGGGGATTGCGTGTTTGGGGATGCCGAATTAATTGTCAATCAAATAAAAAATCTTTATCAAGCCAAGCACCCTAGGCTAAGAGATTACATAAATGAAGTGTGGAACCTGGTTGACAGTTTTTTCTTAGCTTTCAACATTTCATTTATTCCAAGAGAAGAGAATACCATGGTTGATTCTTTGGTTGTTTCAGCAAGTATTTTCAAAGTCCCTTTGCCACCTAAACTCAAGTATGATGTAGAAGTGAAATATAGACCCTCTATACCTGACAATGTCAAGCATTGGAAAGTATTCGAGGATGATCTTGAGATCAAAATATTCCTTGAGACTGTTGGTGAGTTTTTTGCATTACATATTGACCAAGAGAATGATTCTGAAAGTAATCCTCATGCTGATGTTTTCTTAAACAAAATTGCTAATAATCATATTGTCCAGTTGCCTATCAATCATATTCCAAAGGGATTAGTCCCTTTGGAAACATTATTTGACAGAAATGATGTGGCAGTGAAAGGTAAAGGTTCAACTGAGGATGATGATGTAGCTGAGTGAAATATTGGTACAAAGAAGGATCCAAAATTTGTCAAGTTGTCAAGCAACTTGTCAGAGAAACAAAGAGATGAATATGCTAAGTTGTTAAAAGAGTTTGCTGACACAAGTGTCATTGAACATAAGATCCCATTGAAGGAAGAAGCCAAACCATTTAGGTAGAAATTGAGACAAATAAATCCTATGCTACTGCCTATCATGGAGAAAGAGGTTAAAAAACTTTTGGATGCACGGATTATCATTCCTTTGAGGTATTCTGAATGGGTAGCCAACCTGGTCCCAGTAAGAAATAAGAATGGAGAAATCAGACTTTGTGTCGATTTCAGGAACTTGAGCAAAATATCTAAGAAAGACAATTACCCCTTGCCAAAGATGGATCACATATTACAAAGGGTGACAGGTGCATCTAGGATGTCCATGATTGATGGATTTTCTGGCTACAATCAGATCTCTGTCTTCCCTGAAGACAGAGAAAAGACAACATTCACTACTCCTTGGGGTACATTCATGTATGCTAAGATGCCCTTTGGATTGATGAACACAGGGGAAACCTTCCAATGAGCTATGGACATTGCCTTCATTGGAGAAAAAGATAAATTTGTAGTCATCTATCTGGATGACATTACAGTTTTCTCCAGGTCTGATAAAGAACATTGTTACCATCTGAGAAAGGTCTTCCTGAAATGAAGAAAATTTGGTCTCTCCTTAAATCCTAAAAAGTCATTGTTTTCCATGAAGGAGGGAAAGTTACTGGGGCACATAGTATCAGCTGAGGGGGTAAGGATTGATCCCAGTAAGGTGGAAACCATTCAAACCTTGTCACTCCCTATATCCAAGAAAGAGTTTTAGTCTTTCTTAGGGAAAATTTATTTTCTGAGAAGGTTTGTTTCTAATTTTGTTGAACTGGTAAAGAATATTACAACCATGCTGAGGAAAGGGAATGAAATCAAATGGACTGCCGAATCTTGTAATTCTTTCGATCAAATAAAGAAGGCCTTGAATGAAGCACCTGTTCTCATCAGTCCTGAATACTCCAAGGATTTTCTGATCTTTTCCTTTGCTTCATTTGACACAATAGTAGCTTTTTTATTGCAGACAAATGTTGAAGGGTTAGAGCAGCCTATTGCCTTTTTTAGCAGGGCCTTGAGAGATGCTGAGATAAAATATGACATCATAGAGAAGCAGGCCTATGCTTTAGTTAAATCCATCAAGGCTTTCAGAGTCTATGTTCTGCATACAAAAGTCATTGCATTTGTCCCTTCAACTTCAGTAAAGGAGATCCTCATTCAACCTGACATAGACGGAAGAAGGAGCAAGTGGAAGTTTTTGGTGGCCCTGTAAATGAACATTTTCTGAAAAGGTTCTTTGCTTGAGCCATGAATGTATTTTTCATGCCATTGTAAATATCATTTTCCTTTTATTTTAATAACTGACTCTACAACCCAACACTAAGGCACTGAAACTACTGAAGTTCTTAGAGCCTCACAGGGAGGTCTCTATTCCCCATGGAGCCTAATGTTAGCACACATTGTTTATGGAAGGGTGTTTTTTCCCTTAGGAAATAACCCCTTGGTGAAAAAATGCAGAAGAGGGGTGATCGCGCGACCCACTTTATGTTTTTATCCTAATTTTTTGGGTGATTTGATGGTTTGGCACGTTGTGCTAAGGAGCGTGCAGATCTAAGAGGCTGAGCATGGTACGATCAGATCTACGGTCCACAGCCAATATCAGACCCCCCTGACCTTCTGCCTTTAACGGGGGTAGGGGGAGGGGGTCCGAGCTGGTGGTTTTCTGGCACGGGCCCCACACTATCGTGTCACCTCCTTAGTAACTAGGACCCCCCCACGCTTTACCGCTTACCATCTACCCCCCCTCTGAGCTAACCTCCTTACCTCCATCCTATACCACCCTCGCTCCCTCCGATACCTGGCGTCCACTCACATCACCCACGTGATTGTCCCCTTTCCGTTGTCACATCTCTCCCTCTCACCTACGAACATGTGTCCCCCACTCATAATCCATGTCACCTCCATCATGCTGTCGTTTCCCCCTTGACCAATCACACCCCCCTGCCTCTGCATCCTTTCCCTTTGCCACATCCACCGTGTCTGTACATTGCATCTCCCACATACTGGCGTTCACACATTCACAGTCACCACCAACCACAGCCTTCCACATGGCCACCAATCACCCGTTGTAGCCTGCGAATTTGCGCCAAGATTTTCGCTATATCCTCATCGTCATCATCCATGTTTGCCTGCCAATGTTCCCTGTAAACGTTCAACGAAGATCCAAGTGGCAGAGGTTCAGTGTGCGACCAACACGTTTTCTAGGTGCCGAGTTGATTCAGGCCCCGTCCTGATCCTGATGAAGACATTTAATGAAGTAGGGGGAGGTGGTTGATACATCGTCTCCCTCCATAAATGGAAGGCTCGAAAAGGACTGTCAGACTGTCTGAGCTCCCGCCCGACATAGAACTGCATGCACAGTCTGACAGAGAAGGTTCAGATGTAAGAGCTCGTGTTTGACAGAGGACTGCATGCTCAATCTGCAAAGAAAACTCTCAATGAAAAGCTTTGAAGGCAGTGGCTCGATCACTCCTCGGGTTGTTGTAGTCACTTATGAGTATTAATATGTATTTTTGATATTTTTTTATGGTCAATGGTTGAGCCAGGCTCCCGCATTGTAAAATGTTGATGACGCATTGGTTCTTTGGTTATGTATTTTGATTTGAGACTTCTTGTTTAATGAAAGTCAACTTTCTTCATCGTCTTATTTGGCTCTGATATTGAAGTGTCCATGATTGAAGGATTCACATGGATTTTTTTAACTGTATTGTGATGTATGTTTGATTACACGGTTGTTATGATGTTCTTCAGTTTCCTGAAGCTTTGAATCCAAGAGGATCTCGTGCTCAAAGTTTTTCCTCCTTAGGATGCTGGAAGACCTGATGTCCATAGAAGACCTCTACATTCTTCTTGCCTATTCTTCCTCCTATTCACCTTTACTACAACTTACTGACCAAAGTTGATCAAGACCTCAACTTCTTGTGCATGCTGGTCTAGTTTTCTGTGTTAAAACAATATTATCTTGAGTCTGTGCCCATTTGACCGCTTTAAAATTAATTCATTATGAAATATAAACTGATGGGTACTGGGCTTATTGTCAATGCAATCTGAAGGTGACTTTTAGTGCTAACAACTTGAACAAGCTATCTCCAACCTTATTTCTTCTTTGAAATGGTTGGAGTTCTTAAGCTAAGGAAACCCTTGATCCAAAAAATCTCAATCCAACCCTTATAGACATGTGGACCAACCATCACCTACAAAATCATCATTGAGTTTCCACATCATCATCACCATGTCTATGGAGGTAGGTAGGTTCTTTGTATTTTTTTAAAATAATTTGTAAAATGCTTTTTCATTTAATTTTTTTAATGTTTTAATTTCGGGGTAATGTGCACGTTCCTATTAAATTATACACTCACGCATCACTGTTATTCATTGGTTGATTCTCTGATGGAAAGAAATGGTTGTTGAACATTGAGCTTAGTTGAAACTACAACACCCTCATTCACTTGTATGGGAGCTGGTGCATTTCCTCACTACTTATAGCACCAATAACTATAAATCTGAAGTGTAATTTATTAATTCCTGGAATTGTTACTGTGCCTCTACTTGTTGGGTTATACACATATTTCCATTCTCCCTTTATCCCTTGAGTGGATCGTGGATATTATAATCGTAAGCCCAACATTTGAGGTCACCATTTGACGATGTTGTCACCATTTGACTTATTGAAATTCCTAGCATGACAACACTAGTTGAAAATTCTCTCCGAGTAGCTTGGATATTGAGTTTTCTTGATTTCCCAAATGTAGAGAATGCTTTCAATACATTCTCATGTACCTTTGCATATCTCTTAATTTTTCACGTTTTACTAATCCGTGTAAGATTTGAGCTTGTGTAATAATTATTTTTTCTCAAAAAATACCTTAGCTATGTTATACCAACATGTTCTCTTGTTGTCCAATTAGGACGTGAGCCCCTAAATACGTCATTTCTATTTGCAACCAAATTCTCTAAAAAGTTTCGTCCCTCTGGAAATCATTGCAACTTCCAAATATTCTTGAAACCTATGATGGGATAGGATCTTGTGGTAGATGCTTAGATTCCATCCTTGAATAGTCCAATCAATTTTGTACAAGTGTACATATAAAACATGTGTTAAAATATAAAAAAAAATACCATGCTCCTACATCTTTCAAAGGAACACAAAATTTCCTTTTCAACATGCATAGGAAATGAAACCAATATTTTTTGTGATATGTTACCTCTCAAGCTCACCCTATGCTTGGCCCGGGAAAAAGGCATTTCTCATTTACAAATTTATGGGTATTCTTTACTGGTTATACAATGGATGAATGAAGTCAAGTCAATTTGCAAAAAATGACTTTATTTCCTCTATTCCAAGAAGTCAAGTGCAATATTTTTTATTTCACTCACATCACCTTTGAACATGTATATAGGAGCACAAACACAGAGGTAGACAGATTATCCAAAGTTGGACTAGCATTGGAAAAAGGAATCTGGAAAATCACGGAAGTTCTCTGAATCACTCATAATATTTTCATGAATCTTGGTTTTAAAATGATGTAACATAGTTTACTACTTTTACTCTATGTATCCTAAAGTCTTAATAGGTTTTAATGAACACCAATGAAGGTGGAATAAACTATGATATGTTCTTTTTGTTTTGTAAAAGGTTGCTTAAGAAAAAATCGGTCCTCTTTCTTTTATGAATTTCTGCACAGAGCTTTTCGTATCCAGATGGAGACTAATGAATCAATCTTGTATAAGTTGGCTAAACATGCCACCTAGAATTTCTCATTAGCATCTACTTATGTAATTTTGTTATATATAATAAAATTACTAGATTTTTTTCCTTAGAAAAAAATACCATGTAAAATACAATCTCGAATATAAATCAAGATTATGAGTATACTATCCTTTTGACGAACATGGTTAAAAATTACTAATATTTCCCTCAATCAAATGGTCTAAAGACTACCAAGTAGCTTCACTAAAGTCTAGCCAATGGGTCAACCTTAACACTGATTAATGGTTTGGTATGTGCACTCACCAACAATGTCTATGCGACATCACCTATATTTTTTTGGTTGGTTTGGTTGTTCTTGCATGACATCGCCTACATTTTCTGGTGGGTTTGGGTCTTCTTGCATGACATCACCTACATTTTCTGGTGGGGTTTGTTTCTTCCTGCATAACATCACCACGTTCTTTCAATTCCACTCAACTTTTTCTTATTCTCTCCTTTTCCCTCTCTCACACTTTATCTTTGTTATGACATTTGTGATCATATTTTCTTGTTGTTTCTCCTTGTTCACCATCTCGATTCTTGAATTAACCACACTATATTTTCTTGTAATTTTTGCATAAAGTTTGTAAACTTAGAATTAAGCATGCAAGTAGATTTGATTGTACCCTTTTTTATCTTTTTAACATAAATAATGCAAATTACATTGTTTCTTAACGTATAGGACATCCTTGATCAAGGTCTAACTCTTGATACCTTGATAGAGCACTTGAGTTGAACCAATAAGGCCTTGATCAAGGGTTAAATTAACCCATCGAATGAGCATATTTGAAATTCCATCTTAAGCTCTTGATCTATGTTAAAATAAACCCTCAATTTAGGGTTTAAATGTTAAGAATTCTTCCTCCTTTCTGGAGGTGCAACTTATGGGGGGGAAATCCCTACATCTCTTCCATGTCAAGTGGAAAAATTTATGCCAACAGATTCATCATTAGATCCTCCATCTAATGGCATGAATTTTTCCATTTTTATTTTTGATATTATATTTCTATTTTATTTTGTTCTAAACTTATCCATAATTTTTTTCCCTAGTTGTGAAGGAAGTGAGAGAAAAACTAGCAGCTAAAAATTACACAACTAAAGCATTAGATTTTCATTTTGGGATACCCATGGATGTTTACTCTTCAAAATGTATTTTTGTTTTTTAGTATACGTAAACAAGTTAAAATAATTTATTACAAACAAAAAGGTGTATACAATCTAATCTTAGTATTAATTAATCAACTTCGAAGAATAATAGAAAATACGATTTTAATTTTTTTTTAAAAACATGTGGGATAGATTACATTTTGTGTAGATCATGCTTGCATATTTTTAATTGTTGAAAATTATACATTTAGCACTAAAATAGTTGTTTTGAACAAAAGTCACTGGCTAACATTTTCATAAATTTGCAAGGACAAACATATAAGTAAAAACAAATTTGAACATTAAATGACAATAACAATTTTTGGAAAAGATATTTAGAAAGATAACATAATTCCATACAAATTGCCTTTTTACCGCACAACAAAATTCACAATACATATATGAGTTTTAAGGGATTCAATTTTTAATATAAATGAAACAAAATTATTTCGTTAAAAAAAACTGCACCAAAGCTAGCAACGTATTACATCCTTCTAACTCTACAGTTTTCCACAAAAATTGAACATTTCTCATAACATACATCTAGAATCTTAAGAGTCTTAACTAAACAAGAGTTCCATGTTAGCCTATAGGTGGCCAATCTAACATATTTTCCCAAAATAAACGTGATTCAATAATACATACTAAGAATGACATAGATGGACACTTCCTTCTTCTTCTTCCCCCTCGTTTGATTGAATGGAGTTGGGACCTTCAATTTCCATAGAATCATGATGTTTGTGGAATGATTCATCTTCCTTTCGAGCTGTTTGGAATGATTTTTTTTTTAATCTTTGATTGTTGTAATCCATTGAAAGAGTTTCCACACATTGAGAAAGGAACAAATAGTGAATTCTATTGCATTTTGATTCCAGAGAATCAATTCTCTACTTATAGAGTAGCATAATACTCATAACATTGGCATTATGGGTGGATCAATTCTTCTCTAGTTCAATAATTTTTGTAGATATTACCAACAAAGCACTATTGTTAGTCTGAGTTATTTCCTCATGATGACTAAGAACTCGACAAAATTCTCTATTAGCTTCATTGTCCATAGCTAAAGAAACCTCAAAACCAAAATAATCATATACCAAAGAGAAACCTAGAATAGGTAAGGAAACTAGAGGATGGGGTCTATAGAGATGGGTTCAGAGGTGACAAAAGGCAGGTTGGGAAACCCCAAAGAAACAAGAATTAACCCATCCACAAGGCACCCAAAAATTTCAAACTGTAACTTAATGCCATTCCAAAAATTCCAAATATTTTGATGATCCAAATCAGATCCGACAAGAACAATTGGCTATTGACACAGAATCTAATATGATCAACATGGACAATGTTTGAGGCTGTGGACGATGAAGGAGATCAACTTGTTGGCATGAAGGGCCGCATGCCATCATGATTGATGTCCATTTGTGTATGTAATGTATGTAAAGTCGGACATTATATTGTTGTACGTAAACAAATAATGAGAATTTCATGAGACATTTTCCACGTAGGAGAAAATACAAACAAACAAAGAAAATAACAGAAACAAACTAGAGAGAAGTTGAAGCGTTGGGGACGCCTCACCTTCCAACTATCCTCCCAATCGGCTCAATATTCTATATCATGTTTCCCCACAATGAGAAAGGGGTTCTTTGGCTATGAATGGTGTGAAGAGGCTACCTATATTCCACTAAGGAGCATAGAGATGAACTAGAGAGCATGCAAATTTCCCATCGTTGAATAATAAAGAGCCTGATTGAAAGCCATAATAATGTTGGTTTTCCCATTTGGGTTTCAAGTTTAAATTTCGTTTTCATGTATGAATTTTGTTTGTGGATGCATCATCTATGAATGGTAATTGGCGTGCAATGAAAATTAATGGTTATATGTGTATTGTTTAGAAAAGACAAACATGTGCCCATGAGGTCGTAATCCAGACCAACCTCTCTTTAACCATGCCCACACATCCATTCTAAATTTGGAAATCAACGACTCTCCTTCCTGAACCGTTTCTATTTACTTGGGGGTTGTTAATTACGTTTTAAGAGTTGTTGGGGATTTTCTCTCACTCCTGGAGTCGATTTCAATGCTAATCAATATATGTACTTGGTTTGTAGGTCATGTTGCACATTCTCAACATTATTGGGGCATTTTTATTTTCTCACAAGTCATATATAGACCATACTTTTCAATATGGTGTTGCTGAAACATTTATTATTTCCCCCAGATGTTTTTCTCTGCCATTGAATATTAAACTCGCCCTCCACTTGCTTTTGCTTATCGAAATCACCCCTAAATGTTTTTTGACATTGTTGGTTGCTCAAAATTTCCTTGCAAAGGTTTTCCCTCACTATTGGTTGATGAATTCACCCCTTAGATATTTTTTTAAACCGTTGGTTGACTCATTCCAACTGGGTTGTATTTTGGTCATTTCCCCCCTTCCTTATTCGGTTGAAAAAAGTGTTTAGTTGACTATATCCACCCACTAATCAAACGAGTTTTCATTTGGTCGATTTGGTTCCCTTGGTCAACCATACTTTGGCGGACTCGACTTGGACGACTTGCTTTCATTTGAATTGACTTGGATGACTTGCCTTTCATCCAAATTGACTTGGACGACTTTCCTTTCATCCGACTTGACTTGGTTGACTTGCCTTTCATCTGAATTGACTTGTCACTTGGTCAACTTTCCTTTCATTCAGCTCGACTTCTTATTTGAATTCTGAATCGACTTTTGGGAAGTCAACATCTTTATCAATTGGTTGACTTGACTTTGGATGATAAATGGCATAGCTTGTTGGGTCACACTGAACATAGACCAACATTTGACTTGGCTTCATTGGTTGCTAAGATGGACCGTTTCCAAGACTAAGAGGGAGATGGGAATGGATGTTAAGTGAAAAGTTTGAATATGGAGATTGTTCAGATTTGAGAGTCGGTGATAATATTTCTAGATTGTGAGAACAATAAATCCAACAACCAAATCTAGACCCATAATCAAGGACCAAAACCAATAGATAGAGCCATGAGCCAAAGCCAGAGCCAGAGTTGTTGCTAGGATCCAAATTCAAAGCCACATTCTAGAGAAAAAAATGGAAGGTACAGTGATCTAAAATGATTTCCTTCAAGATTTTGGAGACCAAAATGACTCTCAGTGGGAGGTGTGATCCAAAATTGATCCAGACCTGCAAATGGGCGTAAGAATCGATACTTCTAATAGAGAATTCAATAATTATGAAGGTTAGCTTAACCATGTAAAATACAATGTAAATGTAAATATGAATGAGAGAGAGAGAGAGAGAGAGAGAGAGAGAGAGAGAGAGAGAGAGAGAGAGAGAATTAAATGAAATAAGAAAAATGAATAGGAGAGAAGGTTGAGGAATGGGAAGTGGAGGGTCATGGTTGTTGGTCTTTCCCTGGACCCTAACCCCCTTCTCTCCCTATTTTTCTCATGAATTTCACTCTCGATGGGTCTTTTGGCCAAGAGAGGAAGAGTATAGAAAGCCATGAAAGCATTGTACCAGATATTGTCGAAATGAAGAGACTAATCCCCATTCGAAAATGGTTTTCCCATTTGGGTTTCCAAGGTAATTTAAATGTCTAGAAAATTAATTAATGGTCCAGGGAGTAAGGGGTGGATCATACACAATGTTTACGAAGTGTGCAGCTTGTAAAACCTCACCTATGCAACAAATGGTCTTACGACGTGTGTAACACAACTAGTGGCCTTTGGGAGGAAGGACAATGCCTGAGTAGAGCTTAATGGCCTAAACACACACACACACACACACACACATATTCCAAATGTTGAATACAAGGGATCAAATTAGCAAGTAAGGAGAACAACTTTAATTGCTAGGACATTGATCCAAACATAGATGGATGACCTGCATTTCCTGGATGTTGGGTGTAACCAAACTACCCATCAAACAAGCAGTTGCAATATTGACCTTAGATTATGGTTAAACAATGAACCAACATTGCACTCAGCCAATTCCAATGCTCAAGCATAGTTTAAACTAGAACTAAGAAAGTACACAACTATTAATCAACCATTGAGAATTAGATTTGATCTATGCATTCATACAAATGAATTTCACAACAACAAACATAGCAATCAATGACAATGAACACATGTTTTACCTTGAAAACCCAAATGGGAAAACCTGCTTCAAATGGGCCTTAGTCTCTTCATTTCGACAATCTATGGTACAATGCTTTCATGGATTTCTATCCACTTCTTGTCTTTGCCAAAAGACCCATTGGGAGTGAAATTCATGAGAGAAATAGGGAGAGATATGGGTAAGGGAAAGACCAACAACCATGACCCTTCACTTTGTAAGTTTTAAACCTGTGAAGTAAAACAATGCATACAGATTCTTAAGCAAAACATAAATTAATCAATGGCTCATACACAGAGTACACAAAAATTTTATACCGGAAACCCTCAACCGGGAAAACCTTTCTTATATTCATTATATCAAATTTCACTATTCACTATACTATATATACAATGTTTTTAGGTATTCCGTAGATACCAAAACCTTAATCCCTAAAACCGGGATTATTTTTAGTAAACCGCAAAAAATAGCAAAATCCGCTAAAAATAGCAAAAACCGCCCAAAAAAAAATTTCGAGGCACTGCCCTGAACCCCGTCAGCCCCAAGCTACTACCTGTTGCCAAACATTGCACATAACCAGGGGGGCCATACTTCCCCCCCCCCCTAGGAAATCACCTGACGTACACGACACAAAGAGCATTAATAGAGGGATCGTTAGACACAATTGTTATATTTGACACGCCCACACACACACATGCAAAGAATATAACACATACCCAACATTCTCCCACTTGTTGTTTTGTTTGCATCCAGGGGTCCAGGGGATTATATAGTCAAAAATCCAGGGAAACAATGCCCATTGTTACTCTACACCAGGAGAACTTTTCTGTGCTCACAGACTTTGTCAATGAATCTGCAACATTCTTCAAAGTGTCAACCTTTTCCAGCAACACCTTCTTTTCCTCAACCATGTCTCTCAAAAAGTGATACTGAACATAAATATGCTTTGTCTTCGAATGATAAGTTGGGTTCTTTTCCAGGAAGATTGCACTCTGACTGTCACAATCTAATCTCACTGCTTGTTGTACCAACCTAATACCTGAACACAATATTTGTAACCATACTGCTTCCTTGCTTGCATGAGTGGCTGCCATGTATTCAACTTCTGT
>SNQJ01S0084176.1:54296-68365 GCA_010110895.2 Picea sitchensis
ATCTTGCAAGTGTTCTTTCCAAATATAGTATCCACTCCTGCATCATCCAACTTGCTTATAGATATTAGGCTCCTAGAAAGTTTTGGAATGTGCAGAACCTCGGGGAGAGTTCTAATCCTTCCATCTTTTAGAAACAACTTAACCCTTCCACGTCCCATGATTTTGGCTATTGAGTCATCTCATAGGAATACATCACCACCATCATATTTTTCATATTTAGAGAACCACTTCTTGTGAGGAGTCATATGGTATGATGCACCTGAGTCGATCAACCATACATAATGGTCTACATGTGTACCTGTAAATGCCAGGTAAACATCACCTCCTTCTTGAGTGGAGGTTTTCGCCTCTATGGAAGAGGTACTATCAGATCCCTTTGGTTTTTCAACCTTCTTAGACTTGCAATCATTCTTATAATTCCATGTTTTACCACACTTCCAACATTTCCTCAAAGATTTTCCTGGAGACTTAGATCTACCTATAGATTTAGGTCTCCCCCCCCGAAGGCTTAATAGGATTCCTATCTTGGGTATGACCTCTTATAAACAAAGCATCTGTGCTATGAATATCCATGCTTTTCCGCCTCATCTCTTCAGATAATAAGGATGAAACTACATCCTCATACTTCAATATAGATTGAGTGGTACTACCAATTGCTACAACCAGATTATCCCAAGAGTTTGGCAAAGAACATAACAAAGTAATACACTTATCTTCTTTTGAAATCGTAATATTAACAGAGACAAGTTGACTTACTAGAGTATTAAAGACATTTAGATGTTCTGTCACAAAATCTCCATCTTCCATCCTAATATGATACAATTTCTTTCGAAGAAACAACTTGTTTACCAAGGACTTTGATTGATACAAATTCCCCAACTTATCGCATAGTTCCTTCGCTGTAGATTCTCCCAAGACATTCAACAACACCGAATCTTCTAGGCAGAGTCGAATAGTACTCCTTGCTCTTCTGTCCAGCTTCTCCCAATATGCCTTTGACATACCAGCAAGTAGTGTACTAGTAGTATGTGTACTAGTAGGTTGTGTACCAGTAGCCTGTGTGCTAGTAGACGGTGTACCAGTAGGCTGTGTACCAGGATCCACAACGATCCATTGTTCTTTGTCTACAAGAAGGTCCTCCATCTTGAGCTTCCATAGCTCAAAGTTTTTACCGTTGAACTTCTCTATCTCGATTCTAGAAGAGCTCGCCATTCTTCTTTCTACACTCGAATAACCACTGCAAAAGCTCCCACTTAACCCAGGCTTATCACAAACCCAATATCAACTTGATCTATCAAGACTGAGCCGAACCCTCAGCAACAAAGGCATCCCTCTGAAGCCAAAAACGAGCTCTGATACCACATGTAAGTTTTAAACCTGTGAAGTAAAGCAATGCATATAGATTCTTAAGCAAAACAAAATTTAATCAATGACTCATACACAGAGTACACAGAGATTTTATACCAGAAACCCTCAACCAAGAAAACCTTTCTTATATTCATATATCAAATTTCACCATTCACCATACAATATATACAATGTTTTTAGGTATTCTGTAGATATCAAAACCCTAATCCATTAATTCGAGATTAATTTAGTAAAACGCTAAAAATAGCAAAATCAAGGATCATCAGACGCAGTTGTCGAATCTGACACACCCACACACACACATGCAAAGAATATAACACATACCCAACAAGGCGCCAAATACATTTGAGACTTAACACAATACAAGAATCAAACAATTCAGAGGACTGACTCTTAGATGCACACCATTATCGTCCTTTGCAGTGAAATAACTTATAAAATCCCATCCCCCATCCGCGTTAATACCAACAATCGATCTTTGAGGAAGCATTCATTAATTCATGTGTGTGATGGGGTGGTTTCCTTCTTCAATTGCAATGGCAGGAGATACATGAAATATAGATACGATGTATTTACGAGCCTAAGAGGGCACGATGTGATAAAAGGGTTCGTTGATCATCTCATTCATGCCCTCAAAAGCGCAGGCTTCCATCCCTTCCTTGACACCTACCATCTGAACAGGGGGCACGCCATTTCTGCAAACTTACATAAGGAAATTGAGGCAAGCCATATCTTGATTCCCATATTCTCCAGTAAGTACGCACAATCTCCCTAGTGCCACAGAGAGGCCTCCCTTATTGCATTCCAAGTAGAGCTGCAGAGGCAGGGTAAGGGGTCGACCATCGCCATTACTCTATTTTACGACGTCACTCCTTCGCAAGTTCGGCGGCCGGAGCAATGTGGCAGCCCATTTGCTAAAGCATTCGAAGAACATGCGAACAATGGGAGATACAACCCACAAGAAATCATCGAATGGAAGGCTGCTCCTGCTCTCTTCGAACTTTGTTGTCTTTCTGGGTGGACACTGTTATGTTAACTGTTATTATTTACTAGCACAATCACTAACTTGCTGTTGGTGAATGCCGAAAGGTTTACTACTGGTAAAATTGGTTAAACTATAGGCCTTGTTCGATTGGTCCAGAAAATGAAACGCTAATCACTCAAACACTCAAACATGGCAATCAGCTAGCCATCATAGTAAATTTTAAATATAATTAAGTAAAAGTAAAAAAATAAACATGTAAACGGATGCCTTTATAATAGTGAGGAAGTTAGTGATTGAAATCACAACCATTGTTTTATTGGGACCACTAAGAATATTCCATCAATATTTAATCTTGTCCATACAAAACTGATTAAGCACTAAAAACCTATTAAATGTGCCCATTGTCAACTGTCAATAGGTGTAGGCGTTTCGGCTTAACTAGCACAACCACAAATGTTTTGTGGTTGATGAACCCCGATAAGCTATAACAATAACAAATAAAAGTTAACAATAACAAATAAAAGGAAGAGTCATTCATGTCAAATTTGCTCTTTATGTAGTTTAAATTCAAGAATAAAGTTATGTAGTTTGAAAGTAGCTATAAATTATCATTTAAGTTTATATATCATGAAAGTAGCTATAGATGATCATCTAAGTTTATGTATCATAAAAAAAACTGTAAAAACTCATCTCTATAATGATATTAACATTTACATTATTTTCAAAACATGTAACATTAAAAATCTTGTTAACTAAGTCCAAATATTGACATTTACATTATTTTTAAACTGTATAACATTAAAAATCTTATTACCTTAATCAAAATGTAAATGTAGATACATTGATATGGTCAAAATAAAGTGGGAGATAGACACTACCAACCATAATATATATATATATATATATATATATATATATAAATCAACTATCTATTGAATCATACATGAATAAATATCATCATAAATCTCATCATACTTGAAACCCCTGCCCAATACCTAAAAATCCTGCCTCGACAGTTGCCTCCCATCGTATCCCTCGAACGCTCTGATAGTCTCCAAAAAAAACTTTGCTGATCCATCCTGGAAGCATTCGAAGCTTGCATAGTTCATCATGTCTAAATATTTGTTTATTATTCAAATGTTGGAGTGTTAAACTTTGAGATTAATATTACCTGAACAACAAACAAAAAATAAGAATGAGATAACCAACGAATTGCTCTAAGAAAAGATAGATTGGGGTTCGACAATCCATGGAAGTCTTTGTGCGTGGCATTGGGTAAATCTTGCAATTGAATGCAAACGAACGATGTATTGAATGCAAACGAACGATGTATTGGGCGCATTCAATATGAAAATTATCAAAAACCCATCCAAAGCCCGGGAATATATGAGTGCTGGATATCCTGATTTTGATATCCACTCTCAGACTGTGAATCTCATTAGATGAGAATGTGGACCTCAAAATTCGAGAAGATATGCAACCATAAAGAAGATACCCAGATTCCATATGCTAATACAAAGAAGAAACTAAGTAATTTAAATGCGTCTATGTTAGTGTGCAGGTATAACCGAAACCATTAGTGCCCGAGTGGAATCTGAAACGCCAAGCCAAACGCGACATCGACATGATCACACCGTCCATGCAGAGTCACATCCAAACCTGGCCAAAATGAAACACCTACCAATATGACACTTGCTATCAATTCTTTGGTCTTTTCTTAATGTTTGTAATTCGTGACTGTTTTTTTCTTAATGTTTATAATTCGTGATGAAGTAATTACGAGAAACGATAAGTAATTAAGGATTTGGAAGAGCTCGTAAGGAGGCCCTTCATGCACACTCTAAACTTGGTATTAAGCTATTCACACCTCAATCCACTCTAAACGTGGCATTAGACCAATCCATTGTTAATTATTCAATCTAAATATGTTAATAATATGGTATTATAATAATTTCTTAATATGATTAGGTAAATGTGAAAAATTAAACAGGTTAACAGATGAAAGGAAGTTATGAACAATAAATCCCATTCAATGATTTGGGAGCACGACTAAGAATATGCAAACATCTTGAATTGCTAGCCATAAGATCAGGTTTTTAAATTAAAAGATCATTAATTGTGCACATTCCCAATAGATATACGCCTTTTGATGTAACTAGGACAACTGGTAACTCATGGCTGGTAAAAAGTAGAAAGAGGCAGTAGATATCACTCCCCAAAATACCCACGTGGAGAGGCTTCCCCCACCCAAAATTGACTTTCGTAAGCTCTAGTCTGGACCATTGTGATATCACCAGACTTGCCACAAGATTGGGTCAGGTGCTCTTGTCGTCCAAATAATTAATTATGGAGCAAATGTATTCATTGGTAAGGGTGGCCTTAGCCTTCTGCACCAGATTCACTGCTTATGACACATATCTCTCTCTCAACTCGTTCACTGTGGTTTCAGCGCATGGAAGCACAAAGTCGTTTCCTAAGAAACTTTGAGGAAGTTGAGGTTGAAGCCTCTTGTGGACATTCACGTTGAAGAGAAGTTTAATGGCCTACAGACCCGGAAGGTCCATGGATTTGATCCAACATATCCACACATGGACAAAGAGCAATTCAAAGGACGTGCATTTACAAGTCAAATCCCTAGAAACATTTTTCTTAAGCTCCAAGAGCTGTGCAGATGTAAAGCATAAAGAGCCACTGACAATTGCGGTAGGTATCAATCGCTCCTTGAAATTACATAAATATTGAACTTGTTTAAACTCGGGATGCGAGTACTCAACCCGAAGTGGGTACTGGGGGCAAAGAAAATGCCTCCTCCACACAGGACGAATTGAAACCTTTGTTCCCCTCTAGCCATCTTCGCCCATGCATGAAGAAACGAAGAAACCGTGAACTTCCCAGCCCATCACATAAACAATGGCTAAATCCGACATAGAAAATAAACCCTTCACATCTCAACCACGTAACATGCACCGACAAAGGGATGAAGAATAATTACACCTTTCATATTACTTTCGATAGCTCTAGGGTTTGAGCCGAAATCAGAACGGGTGCTCACAAAAACAATTCCAACGTAAAAATTTCCGTATGGCTTAATGCCTTAGATCTTGCATTAAAACCCCCAGCCTGACTATTGAAAATCCACATGAGTTAGAGAAAGAAATGCGTAGACAAAATGAAGTAGAGAATGAGAAATGAAACGCGTGGACAACTGAGGTAGAGAATGAAACTAGGGGACAACTGAGGAAATCCGAGGTAGAGGAAACACATGTACATATGAGGAAAGGTGGCTTGCCTATGTGTTACAATAATTTCTTAATATGATTAGGTAAATGTTAAAAAGTAAATAGGTTAACGGATGCATTCATAAATGCAAGGAAGTTATCAACAATAAATCTGACTCATTGATTTTGGAGGACAACTAAGAATATGCCAACTAAAATATCATTAATTGTGCCCATCTCCAATAGGTGTACTCCTTTCGACGTAACTAGCACAACCGCTAACTCACGGTTGGTGAATTTCGAAAGGCTTACGGCTGGTAAAACTCCGACGTAGTTAAAAAAATAACCCTAATTAGCACAGTAAAAATGCCAAGCCCATGTTTCATTCTGTAAAAAAACATTACAACAACTTTTTAAAAGTAATATCAATGAATTTTAATATGATATTGGATGTTTATAAAACTTTCAAAAGACAATAAAATACTTGCGATAACAACAAGATCTTCATCTACCTTTTCACCAATGGTGAGTGATTGATCTCTGATGTTTTTAATTTTTAAAATGTGTTACAAAATGGAATTTCCTCCTTTCATATTAATTAAAAATGATATATTTTTAATTAATAGCCAAAATAAAAAAAAAATCTTAACATTGGTTGTTGTAGTTTTCATAAAAATTTAGTTGGGAAGCATTTTTCTCAATAAACTTTAAATCTTGAAGCACACTCTTTACACAATTTCTAATGCCTTCGGCACAAGTTTAGACAATCCCAGCAAAAATTTCTTATGGAATCCATACAAAAGCATAGTTACTTTCATTATGAAAGATCTATATCATATTTCTCCATCTAACTGGAAAGTGTTCAAGCTTTATATGTCTTCACGACAGAATATTTGTGATGACCAAAACACATGCCAAGTATCTGCATAAGATATATTCATAAAGCAATGGTCTTTTTTCCAGGCTCATCAGTCACCTTTAGGGTTTTGGAAATCAATTTCTATGTGCGTCTTTTTCATGACATCAATCTTTCCATCGAAAGGTGGGAAGAGGAAATAGATATCACTCCCCAACAGACCTACGTGGAGAGGCTTCCCCCACCCAAAATCGACTTTCGTAAGCTCTAGTCTGGACCATTGTGATATCACCAGACTTGCCACAATATTGGGGCATGTGCTCTTGTCGTCCAAATAATTAATTATGGAGCAAATGTATTCATTGGTAAGGCTGGCCTTATCCTTTTGCACCAGATTCACCGCTTATGACACAAATCTCCCACCCAACTCGTTCACTATGGTTTCAGCGTAAGGCAACACAAAGTCGCTTCCTAAGAAACCTTGAGGAAGTTGAGGTTGAAGCCTCTTGGGGACATTCACGTTGAAGAGAAGTTTAATGGCCTGCACACCCGGAAGGTCCATGGCTCTAATCCAACATCTCCACACATGGACAAAGAGCACTTCAAAGGATATGCATTTACAGGTCAAATCCATAGAAACAATTTTCTTAAGCTCCAAGATCTGTGCAGATGTAAAGAATAAAGATCCACTGACAATTGCGCCAGGTCTCAATCGCTCCTTGAAATTACATAAATCTTGAACTTTTTTAAACTCAGGATGCGATTACTCGACTCGAAGTGGGTACCGGGGGCAAAGCAAATGCCTCCCCCACACAGGACAAATTGAAACCTTGGTTTCCCTCTAGCCATCTTCTCCCATGCATGAAGGAATGAAGAAACTTCGAACTTCCCATTCCATCACATAAATAATGGCTAAATCCCACACATAAAACAAACCCTCCACATCTCAGCCACCTGCACTGACAAAGGGATGAAAAATACTTACACCTTTCATATTACTTTCGATAGCTCTAGGGTTTTAACCGAAATCAGAACGAGTGCTCACGAAAACAATTTCAACAAAGACATTTCCGTATGGCTTAATGCCTCAGATCTAGATCTTGAGTTAAAACCCTCGGCCTAACTATTGACAATCCACATGAGGTAGAGAATGAAACGCACGAACAAAATGAGGTAGAGAATGAGAAATGAAATGCACAGACAACTGAGGTAGAGAATGAAAGGAAATCCGAGGTAGAGGAAACACTCGTACATATGAGGAAACGTGGCTTGCCTATTTTTTACAGTTATTTTTTTTTTAATATGATTAAGTAAATGTTAAAAATTAAACATGCTAACAGATGCATTTATAAATGTAAGGAAGTTATCAACAATAAATCCGACTCATTCATTTTGGAGGATGACTAAGAATATAGGTATACGCCTTTTGGCGTAACTAGCACAACAACTAACTCACCGCTCGTGAACGTCGAAAGGCTTACGACTGGTAAAACTTCTACGTAGTTAAAAAAAACCCTAATTATCACAGTAAAAACGCCAGGCCCATGTTTCATTTTGTCAAAAATTATTACAACAACTTTTTAAAAGTAATATCAATGGATTTTAATATGGTATTGGATGTCTATAAAACTTTCAAAAAAAGATAAAATACTTGCGATAAGAACAAGATCTTCATTTACCTTTTCACCAATGGTGAGTGATTGATCTCTGATGTTTTTAATTTTTAAAATGTGTTACAAAATGGAATTTCCTCCTTTCATATTAATTAAAAATGATATATTTTTAATTAATGGCCAAAATAAAAAAAAAATCTTAACATTGTTTGTTGTAGTTTCCATAAATATTTAGTTGGGAAGCATTGTCTCCATAAATTTTAAGTCTTGAAGCACGCTCTTTACACAATTTCTAATGCCTTCGGCACAAGTTTGGGAAATCCAAGCAAAATTTTCTTATGGAATCCATACAAAATCATAGTTACTTTCGTTATGAAAGATCTATATCATATTTATCCATCTAACTTGAAAGATTTCAAGCTTTATATGTCTTCACTACAGAATATTTGTGATGACCAAAACATAGGCCAATTTTCTGCATAAGATATATTCATAAAGCAATGGTCTTTTTTCCAGGCTCATCAGTCACCTTTAGGGTTTCAGAAATCAATTTCTGTGTGCATCTGCTTCATGGCATCAATCTTTCCATCGAAAGGCAAGAAGAGGCAATAGATATCACTCCCCAGCAGATCCACATGGAGAGGCTTCCCCCACCCAAAATCGACTTTTGTAAGCTCTAGTCTGGACCATTGTGATATCACCAAACTTGCCACAAGATTGAGGCAGGTGCTCTTGTCGTCCAAATAATTAATTATGGAGAAAATGTATTCATTGGTAAGGCTAGCCTTATCCTTATGCACCAGATTCACTGCTTATGACAAAAATCTCTCACCCAACTCGTTCACTGTGGTTTCAATGCATGGCAGCACAAAGTCGTTTCCTAAGAAACCTTGAGGAAGTTGAGGTTGAAGCCTCTTGTGGACATTCACGTAGAAGAGAAGTTTAATGGCCTGCACACTCGGAAGGTCCATGGCTCTGATCCAACATATCCACACAAGGACAAAGAGCACTTCAAAGGACGTGCATTTACAAGTCAAATCCCTAGAATTTTAGATGATTTTAGGGGCAAAATTTCGTTCATGGGCGAAATTTAGGGGCCTCCAATGTTTTATTGGGCAAATTTTTTGTATTAGAGTGATTTTTTAAAACTTATATCATTAGCCCGTAATTTATTTTAGGGGAAAAATCGTGTATAGGGTTAGCCCGTGTTTTTAGCAGAGATAGAGGAAAAAAATTATATTTCGCCCTTGAAATTTGGAGGGACAAGCTTCCATTAGCCAAATTTGTAGAAGTATGGGAATTTCTGATAGCTTCTTCACCCTGCCATTTGGTAAAATCGGGGTTTATGGTTTAATTCGACCAGATTTTGTGGTATGGGAACTATGTAGCTACAATCTTCCCTTTTCCTGATTTCTAAAGAACAAGGGGATTTCTGAGAGCATTTTGGCCCTCCCACCTGGTATAAATTGTATGGGATCTTCCCAGTGTCCATATATGCATTGGGTTAAAATCATAACTTTGTTACTTGTCTAGTTCGTTCGTGAGAACTACAGAGTCTACTATCTAGTGACCATCCCGAAAATCTCTAATTCCCCGGGGCCCGGTTTACATATCTTGAATTTTCGTGCTTATTTCCCCTCGACAAAATGAAAAAAAGGGCAAGAGATGCTAGTGGTGGAGCCACTGGTGGAGTCGCATGTTCAGAGCAGAAGAAATTAGAATTTGGTACGGTTATCCCAACCCGCTCGGAAGGTGCCGCACAAGGCTGTGGCAGTGAATAATTACTAGGGTTTCCAAATGTCTTGATAGGTATTTACCCGGTCCTTCATCTTTAAATTCCGCTATAAATGATTTTGATGAGTAAAAAGAGTAGATGGTTGAAAAGTTGGTTATCTTGCACAAGGGAAAGTAAAAATATAAAAAACACAATTTTGAATTTGAAAAGCAATACGCTAGAAGTCATTTTCAAACAACAGACAATTAACTAACATTTTTATTAAATCCAAGATTCTACACAAATTTGTGCATTTACTAACTATTTGAGAGACTTGTCATGCCAATTTTTTTAAGGAAGAAGAAAAGTACTTTTTATTTGCTATTTTTGGTTAAACGTTTTCCTTAAATCATGAAAGATGTTGTCCCCTTTTAGTTTATGTATGCAGAATAAACTTATATTGAGAGATCAAGAATGTTATCTCTATGGCTTTGGGAACATTGCTACTGTAGTCTACAGGACTGGTATATCCTCCTCTCATGACCAATATTTGATGCATTACTTATCTACCTTGCAAATAGTAGCTAAACAACCTAGCAGAACTCCCAATGTTGTTGGAAGTCGTTGTTATTAACAAGGATTTAGTGTCAACTCTATTGCTAATGAGATAGTCTTTGGTTTGTCTCATCACAAGTCATTGGGCCTTTGTATCTACAAGTGATGCAAAACGAAGGAGACCCTACCATTGGCCAATTAATGGAAGAGAGGAGGTAACAGATTGATACAAAGACAAATCTTTTTGTTAATATGATTAAGGTACAACACAAATTGTAATCATATTCCACATCCAATAGGTGATACCTTTCCTCTCAATAAACATTCAATTCCTAAATGCTATGAAAATTGTTGCAAAAGTTCTAGTAATCTAGGAGTCAAACACAAAATGTTACCACATTTTGTGGTGCCCTTTGAGAGAATGAACTCTTCAAATGGAAGTGGCATCGATGTCTCATTGTATGCCAACAAGCAACCTAAAACTTTCACATGAGTAACTTATACAAAAATGTTGACCAAATGTTGGTGCTAATAAGGTTGTATGCTCAAATTCAGAAAATAGTTTAATTTCACATGTTAAAACAAAGGCTGCAACCCAATACATTGGAGTGACTCAGGTCCAGTAGCAACAAGGGGTAATAAGAATCTAGAACTCACTCCACACTCTTTTCTATGGGGAAAACAAGGGGGAAAACTACCACTAGTTGCCTTGGATATTTGCAGCATTGCTAGAGAAAAGGAAGGCCTTGGGTTGACTAGTATTCATGCATAATTAATTGCATTGGCTACCAAGTGGATTGTTATGGGCAATGAAAGGTGAGGCAACACAACGATTTAACATCAGGAATAGGTTTTTGACTACCTCACAAGTTAATGGATTGAATGGGCTATTTGGGATCTATGATGTTATTGTGGGGTAATTTCCTTCAAAGTTAATGGTTCAACATATCTAAAAGAATTTGGATAGTTTGACAGGTGAAGAACTTAATTGGGAATTTTAGGGACTACAAAATGGATGGGATCTAGCAGCCAGATCCTTTTAGGCTTTTCAAACACCAAGATGACATATGGGAGAAATTTCTTGTTGTGTAAGAAGATTGTGTAAGAATGGTTTTTATATGTGGGGAGACTTGTAGGACAAAAACTTGCAGACTTAGAAAGATTGGAGGCCAGTTACTTGGTCCCATTTGCTGGTAGCTGCAAATGAGGTCACTTTCTTAGAGTTGTGCAAAATACTCATATATTTAGGGCTTAAAATGTAGATAGAGTCTCTGGGCCCCATTTTAAAATCTTGGAGATAGAACTATAATAAATATTCGTGAGATATAATGCAAGAAGATTTATGCCACTGTAATGTACCTCAAAAATGTCATAATTTTTTTTTTCTATGAGGCATTAATCTCCAATTTCATTTATATGTTTGTCGATAGATGAATGAAATCTTCATTCCTGTTATAATTTTCCGTGACGTAATATAAATTCATCCTACCACATGATGCCATTTACATACCTGTCTATCTTGCTTGATATAGAAACTCATACGGTTAAACCTCCAAGGGTTTTAATAATTCCCCTTTAGTCTCCAACCTACTCATCTATACACATAAATATCTATACCATAGACTAAACTTAGGACTTATAGTCCTAGTCTCTCTTTACACAAGAGATTCCTATGGGTTGCGCACAATACTATTTAATCTGTCCATTTAAAAATGAATATTTTCTTACCATATATATATATATATATATATATATATATGGCCACGGGGACGGATCTATACCCATAGTTGAAAGGAAGTGGCTTAGTGGTATGCGTTTAACATTAATATACATAGTTTCGATTATCGATGGGTTCCCTTTACGAATTATCCAAGATTAGTAATATTCCGATCCCTTTATCCAACAGAGTTTGAGTAACGAGAACTTATGTTACTTCAACTTAACCAAACGAAGTTCCAACGAACCTTCTCTCGAACAATAAGCTAACTGTATCAAAATGGTTGACGTATACGTGTGCCAACTTGTCGAGTCTCGAAAGAATTCATTTACTTCACAAATTTCTTGATGTGAAAGAGTGGATTACTGTCAGAAGGGAGTTAAGGCTCTGCCTCTATCATTTAATGGAAAACCTATGTGTGCGAGTTATGATTCTCTTACATGGCCCTTCCATTCCAGTCATGCCAACTCTGCTCTCGTCACATGGCTAGACCGCCCTTCATACCTTAAAACATTTAAACTGAGTAGTTAAGGTTACTATTAGGGTTTTAATGTGTTTGCTGTTTCATTATGGAGTCTTTCGAAAGGCTCTGCATAATATTTTCTTACTAGAGCATGCCACCGATTTGGGGAAAACTCTTCCCGGTGGAATGACGCCGCCATTCGCCCTCCCTGGTAAGCTTTTCAATGATCCTGTGTTTTGGTTATGAAATGAAGTTTGGGTTCTTTATTATAGTGGAAGGACTCTCACATCAATATTACTTGTTTTACTTAAATATCCCATTATTGTTATTCACTGTAACTTTTCTGGACTGCTTCCTGTTTCTGTATGTAATGCTTAATGTAGATTAAATCTCTAATCCCTTGAGAGGTTTCGTCATCCTAAACCCCTGTTATGACTTAGGGAATTTACACATGCAACGTTTCTTTTAGGTAAAAGAATATCGTAGGTTTTTATGTCTTGATTGTCATTAGTTTCTTATGGTCTCTCTGCTAAAAATATTATAGTAGTTATTGTCATTATTGTGGTCTACCCATTTGGATTCAGTAGAAGGAATATCTCTGTATTTATTGTTGATTCATAAATATTCAATGCGATTTGGTTATGGAAGGGTTAAACTCAACACTTAGGTATAGTACTAGTTCTCCATGAAAAGCTTATACTATGTCTTCGCACATCATGACTTATACCACTTATATGTTAAAAGAAAACTAGTACTGTCGATTATTTCATTTCATTAAATCTGTTGGATGTTGTGTAAATATTTCCTTCTTGTTAGTTTTATTCGTTTAAAGATTTGGTATGTATCATTAATGATGGGCCCTGTTGATGCGAGGGTACCCATCAGGGAGTCATTGGACCATCCTCCCTTGGCCCGGATGCTTATCCAGCTAGAAAGCGACAAGGAAAGGACACAAGTCTGTAAGTCATAAGTTGAGTGTCACTCTAGAATACTCAGTTACTACATTTATCATTATATTGATTTTTTTGTCTATATTTCTTTCATATAAATGCTAATATTTTAAATGATAAATCTTTCCAGAGATTTCGTCTACGCAAAATTTTGGATGTTTCGTTCCTGTCCTCGGCGCAAAAGGTATTCGAGTTCCCTTTGTAAACCCTTTAGGAGTTCAAGCAGTGAAGGACACAATTTCAATTTAGATTTATAGATGTTCGATATAGTTTCGTTTGATTTCCTGTAGTGGCTGGAAAGAGGAGAATTCCCAAATTGTACTCTTGATTTTCTGGTTTGATTGCTATATGTAATAACTCCTTTGAAGATTAATCTACAAGACTTTATCCTGTCTATTTGAAATAATGTAATGACTATTGGATGATTTTATTCGAATCTTCTCGCAATTCTGGTCTCATCTTATACTTACAATTTATTGAGAGGTTTCAGATTATCCATTTTGGAAATTTTTAATGGTCTCCCTTATTCAACATTTCATTTATACAGTTGTAGTTACATGCATGTTGGATAAATTTATTACTTATATAGTATAGGAACACACACACACACACACACACACACACACACAC
>SNQJ01S0084176.1:68375-78413 GCA_010110895.2 Picea sitchensis
CATGGAATAAATAGTGTTTCGTACTAGTTCTGATTTAAGTCTATGTGAGAATGGAAGTCTCTAATAAGTATTATGACTCTGAAGTTTACTTATAGGAATGTACATGCAAATGTATATGAACTTGATTTCAATCCCATTTATACATAGATAGTTCTGCATAAGGAGTTTCAATACACTGGGAAATTATCCTACAGTTTTACCACCGTACAACAATAATTTAGCCTACAGAATAAATATTTCCAGAATTTAGTCATGCGTACCCTTTCAACGAACATATCAAATAAAAGGAAAATTATAGCATTCATTCAGTATTTAAACCAACAAAAAAGAGTCACTCATAACTAAATTCTTTTGAGGCGGTCTATCAGTTTTTAAACTTCACACAATCAAACAGATTTCATCCATGGTATTATTTCAATTCAGAATTAACAGATGCATTACATCAATTATTTAATCATTCAAATAGAGAAGGAATAAGATAACATATCTGAACCAGTTCACTGGAAGACAAAGGGAACAACCACGTTCCTCCCAACCTTAGAACATGGCAATCAAATCACTTGTCTTGTTCACCCCCCTAGCCTGACCATGAATCCATGAGGGCTAACTCAGAACTCCTCCTCAGCAAATGCCTTTCAGTTTTTCAACAATCTTTTCCTTGCCTCACACTCAGCCAGTAGTGTTCATAGAAGCAAGAGTCAGTAAATTTTCCCCAGCATACTAGGCAACATCTTGCCTCCCGACATATGCTATATATCAAAAATGCCTTTTTGCCTAGGTCTTTTTCCCTCCCCTGGGAATTTTCACAGCTTTCCAAATCCCTGATTTTTAGGGGCTGCCAATGGCCAAATTCTAGATTTCCCACTTGTAACAATCAACCCTGAGCTAGTTCCAACATGTTCCCCAGTCATGGAGTCGTGGTCAGCTGATTTCAACATGGCTATTCCATTTGTCCTCTTGCAATAACTATAAATATTTTGTTTCATACAAGTGTCATAGTCAAGTAGCTAGTTGGGTCAAATCAGGTCTCCTCCCAACAGTCATAATCATTAATTACAATTAACCAAATTCAAAATTTGGAATTGCCTTAAATGGAAAAAAAATTCCAATTTTGAATTTACCAAAAATGGAATAATTTTCCTAAGAAATTTCAAATTCATTTTTATTTTATTTTTGGGGATGTTACATCCTTTCCCCCTTCAATAGAACACTATCCTCAGTGTTCATTCCTTTCCTGGAATAGGATTGGACGAGATTTCTGCAAATCTCCCTCCAACTCCCAAGTGGCCTCCTCAGGGCTAAAGTGCTTCCATTGCACCTTTACCTCAACGACGACTTTGTTCTGAAGTGATATTTCTCTCCGGTCCAGAATGCGCAGTGGTTCCACCTGGAACTTTCCTTCTAGTTCCAATTTCACCAAGTTCCAATCGATCATATGAGTAGGGTCATGAACATAATTCTTTAACAAAGAAACATGAAATACATTATGAATTTTTAGATTGGCTGGAAGTGCAAGTTGGTATGCTACGAGTCAAATTCGAGCTAGTATCTCGAAGGGCCCACAAAACCTAGGTGCCAACTTGGCACAATTCCCTAGCTTTAGTGAACTCTTCTGGGTTTTGACTTTTAAGTAAACATGATCTCCCACTTGAAACTCCAAGTGTCTTCTTTTCTAGTCCGCATAGCTTTTTTGTCTGTCCCGTGCCTCTTTTAAGTTCTATTGTACCTTTCTTACCGTATTATCCATTTCTTGGAGCATCTTTGGTCCAAACATGAGTAGTTCAACCGGGTTATCCCAACTAATTGGAGTCGTACACTTTCTTTCGTTCAGTACCTCGAAGGGGCTCAATTTAGCCGAAGTTTGGTACCCATTGTTATATGCAAATTCTACCAAGTGCAGGTAGTCTTCCCACTTGATTGGTTTTGTTCTTACGTACATGCAGACCATATCTTCTACGATTTGGTTTGTTCGTTCAGTCTGTCCATCCGTTTGTGGATGATAACTCGTACTGAAATTCAAATTAGTATTTAGCCTTGCAAACAATTCTTTCCAAAAAGCAGATGTAAATTTCACGTCTTTATCTGAAATCACCATTTTAGGAATACCATGCAGTCTAAAAAATTCTTTTATGAATATTTCAATGATGTTAATAGATTTAAATGTAGACTTTATAGGAATAAAGTGTGAAGACTTACTAAGTTTATCGATTACCACCATATTAGAATCATTCTGCTTCTGAGTTTTAGGCAAACCTGTAATAAAGTCCAGCGATATAGTCTCCCATTTCCATTCCGGCACTGGTAAGGGCTGTAACAGGCCAGCTGGATGCTAGTTTCCTGTAATTATTCCACTGTTTGAGTGTACTTCTCGTCATTATTACCTGCAGTCTTTATACTCTGTTCAAGATCGCTTTCTTCCTTGCTAACATTTATTTCAAATAACCCATGAATTCTTCTGCTTAAAGTATCAACTACTTTTTTTTTCCTTACCCTTGATATGTCTTACCTCAAAGTCGAATTTGCTCAAGAAGGCTAGCCACCTTGCTTGCCTTGCATTAAGGTCTGGTTGACTAAACATGGATTTCAAACTGCTGTTGTCAGTCAATAACATAAACTTTCTTCCAATTATGTAGTGTCACCACATTTTTAAAGTGTGTATTACCGCTGCCAATTCTAAGTCATGAGTGACGTAGTTTCTCTCGTGTTCCTTTAGTTTTCGGGACTCATAACAAATAACATGCCCTTCTTGGGTTAGGACACCACCTAGTACTTGTTTACTTGCATATACACAAACGATGAAGTATTTTTCCAGATCTGTTACCTTTAAAATGGGTGTGGTTGTTAACAATCCCTTCAACTTATTAAAACTATCTTGACACTTCTGTGAATAGTTGAACTTGGTCCCCTTCTTTTGTAATGATGTGATAGGGTAAGCAATTTTGGAAAATCCCTCTATAAATCTGCGGTAATATCTGGTGATTCCCATGAATGATCAGATATCCACTACATCCTTAGGTACCAACCATTCCATGATGGTTCTTATTTTCTCAGGGTCGACTGCAATGCCTTCTGCAGATATTACATGTCCTAGGTACTGCATTTTCTTTTGATAAAAATCACACTTATCGATTTTAGCATACATTTTGTGCTTCGTCAAAGTTTGCAGAACTATTCTTAAGTGCTCTTCATGTTCTTCTTCTGTTTTAGAATAAACTAGAATATCGTCAATAAATACTAATACGAACTTGTCCAAGTACCGACTAAAAATACTGTTCATTAAACACATAAATGTGGCTAGCGCGTTAGTGAGTCTGAAAGGTATAACTACAAATTCGTAATGTCCATATCTTGTTCGAAAATATGTTTTTCTTATGTCCTCATCTTTTATCCTAACTTGGTGATAACCAGATCGTAAATCCAACTTCGAAAAGATCTTTGCCCCACCTACTTGATCGAACAGATCATTTATCCTAGGTAAGGGGTACTTGTTATTAATAGTCATTTTGTTTAATTGTCTATAATTGATACATAGTCTTAGAGTGTCATCTTTCTTTTTCACAAAGAGGACTGGTGCTCTCCATGGTGAAACACTCGGTCTGATATACTCTTTATCCAATAATTCCTGTAGCTGAATTTTTAATTCTGTCAATTCTGGTAAACTCATTCGGTAAGGTTCTTTAGAGATAGGGGCCGAACCAGGTAGCAGGTTGATATAAAAGTCCATCTCCCTTCTAGGGGGTAATTCAGGTATTTCATCAACAAACATGTCTTTGAAACCACGTAGAACAATAAATTCCTCCAAGTTGGGTTTATCTTCTTTTTCTAATAGGTTTGTTACTTGGATGGCGTAAACTTGACAACCCTTTCTCATGCATTTCTTAAATTGCATTGCTGAAACTTGTCTAATTGATACTAGTTTTTGTATACCTAGAACTGTACTAGCAGTGTCAATTTCATCTTTATACTTACATGTCTTTTCATAAAAATATAGCACTGCTTTGTGCTTTTCTATCCAATCCATCCCAATAATTACATCATAAGATCCTAATGGTAGAATGTTTAGATTTGTCTTTATGTTTTGACTGCCTAAACTAAACTCAAAATCAAGAATAAAATCAACAACTTTTCTTTTCGTCCCTGTTGCTAGTTGTACCAACCAAGACTTTGCATGTCTTGTTTTCTTAAGTTTATTTGACTCTACTATAGCGGGAGTAATATAACTTAATGTAGCTCCCATGTTTATTAAAACAAAAATTAGAGTGTTATTGATTTTACCTTCAATTTCTACCACAGAGGACTGGTGGTTAGCTTGCTGGCCATCCACAACTGCATTTATCCGATGCAGGCTTCTGCCCACATCTCCCATCGTAGAGGCTTCCTGCAAATTGTGAACAGTAGTTCTGGTTGTTGAATTTAAATGTGGACAGTTCCTCCTTAGATGAGGTTCTCCACATTCCCAACACTTTAATGGTTTGCGGGGTCTGTCTCCAAACTTCTTTGTTCCCATATTTACCGGTTTACCTCTGCCTTGTGTATTTGGATTGTTGGAGTGAAAGTATTTTTTTGGAAATATTTTTGCTACATTCCGATAAGGAGCTGGCTGGTATCCCTTCTTCTACTGGTTCATTCAATCTTGTTTCTTATCCTTCCAAACTTTGGGAAATTCTGTCCGCTGTTTGTATTGGTCGTAACACATTCAAGCTTTCCTGAATACTTCACTCAAGGAATTGGGGTTATCAAACTCGATTCTGTCCTTGTAAGACTGTGGTAAACAACTTAGGAACCTCTGTATTTTTACTTTGTCCTCCCGGATATAATGTACGAACCTTAGTAATTCCAGGAATTTGTTTATCAGATCCTCCATGGTCATTTGACCAAGTTGTAACTCATAAAATTCTTTGTTTTTCCTTTCATAGTAGCTTTCAGACAAGTACTGTTTCTTGAAATATTTCTTAAATTCTGCCCATTCCATCTGTTTCTCTTTTAGGCCCTTGTCCAATTTTAGATCTTGCCACCAAATGTTGGCTTTTCCTTTCAGGTTATAGATAGACATTCTGACCTTCATGTTGCTGGAATAGTTGTAGATCTGGAAATACTTCTTGATGTCTAATAACCATGCCTCAGCTTCCTCCCCTGTTCTGGATTCCCTATCACAGGTAGTGGGTTTGATTTTCTTAAATTCTCCCTCAAGGTGATCTACCTGTTTCCTTTTTCTGTCTAGTTTTTTTTTATCTTTAGCTGAAGGTGTACCTTCAGATGAACTGTCCCCTTTTTCTTCTTCAGGACCAGAATTCTTGGAGGCTCTTTTACTGACCTATTCTTCATGGTTCTTATCCTTTGGGATTTTCTTTGTCACTATACTATGCAACAAGACTTCATTTATTTCTTGCTATTCCTGCCGTGCCTTCTTTAGTTTCTCATTGTCTGCTTTGAAAACCCGCAACTCAACAATGAGGTTTCTCATAGTTTCCAAAAATTTGGTAGGTGAGCTTCCGTCACTTTTCTGTCTCTGATCTCCAGGAGGTCTTTGTTCAGGATTCCCATCAAGTTTGATTTCTGCATCATCCTAGGTTGCCATGATTAACACAAAACATAAAAAGTTTTATGTTTGTAATAGTAGTTGTTTTTGTTAGTTTTTGCATAATAAAAAAAATGTACTAAGTAAATAGTTTGGCCCTGTTCAAGGTCCAAGTGCTGTAACTTTTTCTCTGATACCATATGTAATGTACCTAAAAAATGTCATAATTTTTTTTTTTCTATGAGGCATTAATCTCCAATTTCATTTATATGTTTGTCGATAGATGGATGAAATCTTCATTCCTGTTATAATTTTCTGTGACGTAATATAAATTCGTCCTACCACATGATGCCATTTACATACCTGTATATCTTGCTTGATATAGAAACTCATATGGTTAAATATCCAAGGGTTTTAGTAATTCCCCTTTAGTCTCCAACCTACTCATCTATACACATGAATATCTATACCATAGACTAAACTTAGGACTTATAGTCCTAGTCTCTCTTTACACAAGAGATTCCTATGGGTTGCACACAATACTATTTAATCTGTCCATTTGAAAACAAATATTTTCTTACCATATATATATATATATATGGCCATGGGGACGGATCTATACCCACAGTTGAAAGGAAGTGGCTTAGTGGTATGCCTTTAGCATTAATTTACATAGTTCCGATTATCGATGGGTTCCCTTTACGAATTATCCAAGATTAGTAATATTCCGATCCCTTTACCCAACAAAGTTTGAGTAACGAGAACTTATGTTACTTCGACTTAACCAAACGAATTTCCAATGAACCTTCTCTCGAGCGATAAGCTAATTGTATCAAAACGGTTGATGTATACGTGTGCCAACTTGTCAAGTCTCGGAAGAATTCATTTACTTCACAAATTTCTTGATGTGAAAGAGTGGATTACTGCCAGAAGGGAGTTAAGGCTCTGCCTCTATTGTTTAATGGAAAACCTGTGTGTGCGAGTTACGATTATCTTACCCGACCCTTCATCCATTCTAATCACGCCAACTCTTCCCTCGTCACATGACTAGACCACCCTTCATACCTTCAACATTTAAACTGAGTAGTTAAGGTTCTTATTAGGGTTTTAATGTGTTTGTTGTTTCATTGTGGAGTCTTTCGAAAGGCTCTGCATAATATTTTCTTACTGGAGCATGTCGTTGATTTGGGGAAAACTCTACCCGGTGGAATGACGCTGCCATTCACCCTCCCTGGTAAGATTTTCGGTGACCCTGTGTTCTGGTTATGAAACAAAGTTTAGGTTCTTTATTACAGTGGAAGGACCCTCATGTCAATATTACTTGTTTTAATTAAATCTCCCATTATTGTTATTCACTGTAACTTTTCTGGACTGCTTACCGTTTCTGTATGTAATGCTTATTGTAGATTAAATCTCTAATTCCTTGAGAGGTCTCAACATCCTAAACCCTTTTTCTGACTTAGGGAATTTACACCTGCAACGTTTCTTTTAGGTAAAAGAAAATCCTAGGTTTTTATGTCCCGATTGTCGGTAGTTTCTTATGGTCTCTCTGCTAAAAATCTTATAACAATTATTGTCATTATCGTGGTCTACCCTTTTGGATTCAGTAGAAGGATTTTTTCTGTATTGATTGTTGATTCATAAATATTCTCTGCGATTTGGTTCTGGAAGGGTTAAAATCAACAGTTAGGTATAGTCTCGGTTCTGCGTGAAAATCTTATACTATGTCTTCGCACAACATGACTTATACCACTTATATGTTAAAAAGAAAACTAGTACTGTCAATTATTTCATTTCATTAAATCCATTGGCTGCTGTGTAAATATTTCCTTCTTGTTAGTTTTATTCGTTTAAATATTTGGTATGTATCACTAATGATGGGCCCCGTTGATGCCAGGGTACCCATCAGGGATTCATTGGACCATCCTCCCTCGACCCGGATGCCTATCCAACCAGAAAGCGACAAGGAAAGGACACAAGTCTGTAAGTCATAAGTTGAGTGCCACTCTGGAATACTTAGTTACTACTTTTATCATTTTGTTGATATTTTCCGTCTATCTTTCTTTCATATAAATGCTAATATTTTAAATGATAAATCTTTCCAGAGCTTTCGTCTACGAAAAATTTCGGATGTTTCGTTCCTGTCCTCGACGCAAAAGGCATTCGATTTCCCTTTGTAAACCCTTCAGGAGTTCAAGTAGTGAAGGACACGGCTTCAATTTAGATTTATAGATGTTCGATATAGTTTCGTTCAATTTCCTGTAGTGGATGGAAAGAGGAGAATTCCCAAATTGTACTGTTGATTTTCTGGTCTGATTGCTATATGTAATAACTCCTTTGAAGATCAATCTACAAGACTTTCCCCTGTTTATTTGAAATAATGTAATGAATGTTGGATGATTTTATTCGAATCTTCTCGCCATTCTGGTCTCATCCTATACTTACAATTTATTGAGAGGTTTCGGATTCTCCATTTCAGAAATTTTTAACGGGCTCCCGTATTCAACATTTCATTTATACAGTTGTAGTTACATGCCTGTTCGAGAAATATATTACTTATATATATATATATTCTGTTGTAGACATTCAATCTTAATTTTCTTCTATAATGTCTATGCAGATTGCCAATTGTAAATACACACACACACACACACACACACACACACACACACACACACACACACACACATATCGTGGAATAAATAACATTTCGTACTAGTTTTGATTTAATTCTATGCGAGAATGGAAGTCTCGAATAAGTATTATGACTTTGAAGTTTATTTACAGGAATGTACATACACATGTATATGAAATTTATTTCAATCCCATTTATACATAGATAGTTTTGCATAAGGAGTTTCAATACACTGGGAAATTATCCTACAGTTTTACCACCGTACAACAATAATTTAGCCTATAGAACAAATATTTCTAGAATTTAGTCATGCGTACCCTTTCAACGAACATATCAAATAAACGAAACATTATAACATTCATTTAGTATTTAAACCAACATAAAAGAGTCACTCAGAACTAAATTCTTTTGAGGCGTTCTGTCAGTTTTTAAGCTTCACACAATCGAACATATTTTATCCATGGTATTATTTCAATTCATAATTAACAGATGCATTACATCAGTTCTTTAATCATTCAAACAGAGAAGGAATAGGATAACATATATGAACCAGTTCGCTGGAAGACAAAGGGAACAACCACGTTCCTCCCAACCTTAGAACAGGGCAGTCAAATCACTTGTAATGTTCACCCCCTAGCCTGACCATGAATCCATGAGGGCTAACTCGGAACTCCTCCTCAGCAAATGCCTTTCAGTTTTTCAGTAGTCTTTTCCTTACCTCACACTCAACCAATAGTGTTCATAGCAACACGAGTCAGTAAATTTTCCTTAGCATACTAGGCAACGTCCTACCTCCTCACATATGCTATATATCCAAAATCCATTTTTTCCTAGGTATTTTTCCCTCCCTTGGGAATTTTCACAGCTTTCCAAATCCCTGATTTTCAGGGGCTTCCAATGGCCAAATTTTGGATTTTCCACTTGTAACAATAAGCCCTGAGGTAGTTCCAACATGTTCCCCACTCATGGAGTCATGGTCAACTGATTTCAACATGGTTGTTCTATTTGTCCTCCTGCAATAACTATAAATATTTTGTTTCATACAAGTGTCATAGTCAAGTAGCTAGTTGGGTCAAATCAGGTCTCTGCCCAATAGTCATAATCATTAATTACAATTAACCAAATTCAAAATTCGGAATTGCCATAAATGGCAAAAATTTTCCAATTTTGAATTTACCAAAAACGAAATAATTTTCCTAAGAAATTTCAAATTCAAAATAATTTATTTTTGGGGATGTTATAGCCACTATAAGAACATGTCCTAACATTCTTGGTATACTTAAAAGAAGATGAGAACTGCAGGATTTTGAGAGAAGGTGGCTCAAACATTGTCAATCTGTTTCGAAATTCAGGAGCTCTTTAGAATCATGAGTAATAGGGTGGATGCTAATTCATTAGAGTCTATCAATTAATGCCAGGCTGCATACATTGAGACCAAAAAGGATCATGTGTAATTTTTCACAAAGAGGAGACTATAATTGAGGATGGATTGTGACATAGTTTTTAATCTTATTTTTTGGTCTTTTGAGGTTGAAGGATGCCATTCTTGGAGAGAGCTAGATGATCAAGAAGCATGGAAGAGGTTTTTAGAGTGATATTCATTTGTCATGGATTTCATTTCTATGGAGAAGGATATGCAAAGGTACCTTTAGTGGTGAATTTTCCAAGTTCAATATGGGAGAAATTTAAGTGTTCAAATATTGACTTAGTTGACTAGGTGTCATCTAGAATACATATTGTTCAGATTGTTGATTAAGGTTGGTTGTCATTGATGTCAACCCTTGAAGAAAGACTCGTAGCACAAAGGTTTGGGTAATGGACCCAATAGTGTTTGATGTAAATATGACTCATTATTTTTTTGTCATGGTTGATAAGAAGTAAATAT
>SNQJ01S0084177.1:12830-29188 GCA_010110895.2 Picea sitchensis
TTCACCCCACTCGTCCTCACTTCACTCACCCTTCACTCTACTCCACTACCCTTCCACCTCACTTCACTCCACACACCTCCACTCAACCTCACGCATCTCTCCCTTAACCTCACGCATCTTCTCTTAGACTCATGCATCCCTCTTTGGAGTTGTCACCCCTTGTGTTATTTAAGCAAGGCTACCCCTCCTCCATTGTTAGTTGGAGTTTTGGGAAGTTAGACCTACATTGTTGTATCATTTTGTCATTTCTAAGATTGAATAAAGAGACTTTGGAGTTTCATCGATGTTGATGCTATGTGGGGATGCTTGAATCTTATGCTATGGTTATGAGGTAATTTGTATTTTGCTTCAAATTTTTATATCTATTGCAAAGGCTTTGAAAGTATGTTGTCATACAATAGAGTGAGGTACATCTAGTTTGATTAATCTCATTTCTTTTCTTATAACTCACAAACTTTTATATTGCATGTCTTTTTTTGGGTTAAACTAACATGCAAATCTGAGTTTCTATTTTATGTAGGAGAGACCTTCTTAATAGTGTTTGCAGGGTTGAATTGCATTTGTTTACAGGTTCTTCAAGCTTGGAGGATTGAATGGTTGTAGTTTCAACCTTCATTTGTCCAGGATTATCAAGGAATAAAGCTCCCTCTACTCTTCATTAAGGACTCCATAGCCCATATTTTTCAGTTCTTGGAAAAAAGAGTTTCTTCCTTTCTCCCTCTCACATTCTTCAAAAGTTATTTGGTTACTTCCTTCATGCAAGCATAGAAAGCTAGATTTGAATTCAAAGTTTAACTTAGTTTCTCTTTTGCTTGCAAAGTATCTAGATCTAGGCATTTCTTTTCATCTATCTAAAGCTAGCTCTAGTTAAGAAAAGCTCATTTATTGCTAGTTTCTTTTCTTCAAAATTTAAAGGCTTGAAGGGGCATGATTGTTTGAGCTTCTTTTATGTTATTTAGAAAAACCAGAGTGCTTTCATTTGCTGTCCTAAAAGGCAGCCCAAAATCTCTACAAAATTACAAGTTTAGCATAATTTTTACTTAGTCAATTTTTTGCATTTTTTTGAGTTGACCAAAGACACTTCTAAAGTGTTTTTGGTCATCTTTGGGATTTAATTGCTTGTTGTTTTCTTGCAGAAATAACAAGCACAAGGGGAGCTTCCGTCGATTTTGGCGAAATCAGGGCTTTCAGAGCATCCGGGGGTTTCTTACTTCATCAAAGAAGCTTTTTCTATTTTAAGTTTCTTGTATTTTTTAAGATCCAAAGCTTATAAGGATCCAAGTTTCTAAGAAGAAGATCAAAGAGAACTTAGTTCTCATTGTAATAGGTTTAATAAAAGTGGACTCTCTTGTGCCCAGTTTCTCCATCCCCATTAGGGGGATTTGTGTGTCGTGGTTTGGCTTTACTTTCTTTCTGTGCAACTTTAATCTTTTGATCTTAAACACACATACAATCATAAGCAATCCAACACACATAACACTCTCATTTCACATGCATGTTTAAAAAATACTTTCAATCTTTATGCATGTTTAGTTTAGAGCTTATTTTCCACTATCAGCAATAACTCTTGCAAGTTTCTAATTTTCAAGTTTCTTGCAAAGCTTTCAGTTGTTTACAAAGTTTATCTCTTTCAGTCTTGCAAAGTCAATAAACCTTGTTTGTAGTTTAATTAGGGAAATTTCGGAAGTTGTTAGCTCAATGCGCGGGAAAACGCCTAAGGAGAATCTGTGAAGTAAGGCGGGCCCTCTTGGGACTTGGCTTCCCACCCGTTTTGGACATCTGGCACCCTTAGTGAACTTACTAGTGAGACCTCTTGGGTTTCGGTATGTTCTCCGCAAGTTTCCAAACAAAGAGCTAGCCTCTAAAGAGGCCACATATTCTTTCATTAATCTACCTTTAATTTATCTTAATAAAACACTCGATCAACAATTGCCCACGACTCCTTTTAAGGCACTGGTACAACTGGTTTATCTTTATGTATGTGAGCAATTTACTTCATTCATGCAATTGTCTAACTAATATTGTTAATCATGCAGATCTTGTATCCTACTTGATATATGCATGCTTATGGACAAATGGTTTATGTTATTATCTCAAATGATGAATGTTAAGTGTTGAATGTCTTTGTTTTATTAAGCAATAAACTCCTAGAAGTAGTTCTTTTGCTTTTCTTAATTTAAAAGAGCCTTAGTATTTTGTTAGGGACTACCCCCCTTGGCTTCGCTAGGAATTGGCCTAGACAGAGGAGTTGAGGATCAGGTGACAGCACCTTGACTCGAAACTTGCCCCCAAGGACACACCAAGTGGATTGAAGATTTCTTCCACGTTAGCCCAGGTGTGTGTAAGGCGGCAACATGGCCAA
The DNA here is from genome assembly GCA_010110895.2 of Picea sitchensis. Classification (NCBI taxonomy): domain Eukaryota; kingdom Viridiplantae; phylum Streptophyta; class Pinopsida; order Pinales; family Pinaceae; genus Picea; species Picea sitchensis. The sequence continues at coordinate 15,193 of SNQJ01S0084177.1, forward strand.
TGCATTTCCTTATGTAACTAGTTCACCAATTAACTATCTATTTTTTATATAACCTTACAAATTCATGGTAATTGAACATAGAATACTTTTATGTTTTCCTATCTTCTAAAGCTCAATTCATGTTTCTCAGATTCAGAGTGTAAAAGTTCTTATTTGATGACATGTTGAATTTTCTATTAAGGCAGACAAGACTGAAAATCTTTAGTGAATCAGACATTACAACATTCAAGATATAACTCTGTTGGTAAACATAAAAAACAAGAGCACCATACAGTTTTCAATATCTTATTGAATAACACCATCTCTTCCATTATAAGTTAATGGCAATTGGTCCAATATGCTCCTCATAGTTTCATCCCAATTCAATTATCTCAGATTCACTGTCTGAAAGTTATATATTGATGTTGTTTCACATTTTCAAAATGTACAACAGATGCACTGTTTGTAGATATGTGTGATCTATAGTGTGTTACTCGAGGTACACTCGATTCATTTGTGTTGCATTCAATGTTCCTAAATCCTTCTCTTGAGAAAAAGAGAGAAAGAGAGTATTTGATTATATTAATGTCCACAATGGGCCAAAAAGCATTTACTGGGATTGCTAAATAATCATATATGTTGCACCAAGGGTGTGCCTAATGCATAAGGCACCTTGAAGTCAAATACAAAAGTAAAATGTTTAAAATATATATCAATATGTATATGGTGAAGGGATAGAATGTGTCACTGAGTGATGGACATATACTGAAAATGAACATAATTCTCCCTATGCCTATTCCTATAAAGTGCCCCAAGAACTATGAGTATGTGGCTCTGCGGGGGATATCCTACGCAATTCTAAGTGTCAATCACATAGCTGCAAAGACCTTGTACATAGATGCCCACCACCAGGCTTCTCTCCACTAGGGACCCAGTGACCTTGGATGTTCGGAAAGCTTCAGCAAGGAGGACCCAGCTTTCCCCCAGGATAGACCAGCTTGAGCCTCTTTGTCCAGGCCATTCTCCAGATGACATCATCAGGCTCAGCATTGGTACTTACATGGTGATTGGCAGGACAGCAGGCTCTTCCTCCGATTCTGGTGCAATTTGGAATCCTTTGAATTAGGCCTTCTGCACATGATCCAACCAACTCTCTCTGCTACAGGAATATTTGTCCTTATCTTCTTTTCCTCTCACACAGGACCAGTCTCTACTTGTCTAGGGCTTACCTAATTGGTTTTAAACCTTTTCATTGTTAGTTTGTTCTGGTCCCTTTATCTAGATTCTAGATTTTTTCAAAAGGAAATAGGCACTCCCACACCGCCATTGCAGCTTGTTGTATTGTTGAGACCCACTGACCTATTTTGGTCATTTGAGGGCATTAATATAATTGCTTTCTTTCTTTCTTCTTTCCTCCAAGGCTGATGTCATTTCTCAAGCAGCTAAGAAGCTTTTCCACAACTTAAAGTATAAAGTCTGTTACCATAGGATTTATACTTGTGCAAAGCCCTCCACAAGATCCCAAATCTTGTGTAACTATGGAAGAATCTACCACTGTCGCCTAAGTAGAGACTTCCCTCGTTTTAGTGATGGAAGAGGTCCACCACAACGGAGGCTTCCTTGGTGACCTCGAGGGATCAAATAGCAAGATTAGTCAAGCCTACAACCCCCTATCTTGGTCACCTGTTAGTTAGGTCTAGGTCTAGGAGAGGGATAGAAGATAATGAGGTAATTTGTGTACCTGTACAAGACAATAAACAATGTGCAGCATATATAGGCAATTACCAAGTTATAGAATGCAACAATGACCCTTTAGACACTAGACAATCATTAAATGCTATGGCTGTTGCAAATTACAGCAGTAAACCAATTTTATAACAGCAAATAACGCTTTGCAACAGCAGAAAATAAAAGTACTCAGAAATGAAGCAATTCACCATGAAAAGTAAACATTGACCAAGCATAAAATTATCCAATTGCTAGAAGTATTTTCTTAGAGTTTAAGCCACTTACAAATGAGTGTGTGCAGCAAATTAAGGTAGTTTTCACTTTTAAGTGGCTGTAGCAAACTTTTATAACAGCAGCAATAAATAGCAGTAGTTTGCTAGGGTTAGGGTTAGGAAAGTTAGTAAATTGTTTGAGAGAGTGAAAATATTAATTTAAATATCTACTTTAGTCTTTAACCACAAGAACACTTCTAGATTAGTGTTGTTGTCCTCTAGGGCTTATGGAGTCTCAAATGCATTAGCTTGAAGATTGATCTAGATGAAATAAGAAAGGCAAAGTTTAAACCCTAAGGTGCAAGCACTTTTGGGCCTTTGGTTCTAGCCTTTTAGGAAGAAGGTACCTAGGGTGCAAGCACTTTTGGGCCCTAGGTGTCGTTTTTCCCTTCTCCTAACTTCACTTAGGTCAAGGATCAAAGACTAGGGTTAAAACTCTAAAGTGCAAGCACTTTTGGGCCTTGGGCTTTTAACCCTAGCAAGAATGCTTCACAAACTTGGACAAAAAAAACTTTGTGAGGGAAAGAAGCACTTATGTTTCCCTCTTAGGGTTTCAACAAGACAAATAATACTTGCAACAAGATAGTAATTTAACTTTTAGCATTAACAAGAGACATTAAATTGCAGAAATTACTCACTTCTTCCAAGAATCAAGAGCATCAAACCCTAATTGCAGAAATTATCCGTCCAAGAGATCAAGAACATCCACAAAAATCCTCCACAAGGCTAGCGCATGAGAGAGAAAGAGCCAAAGAGGCTGAAATAGCAAAAATTTCAAGAGTGTTACCCCACTAATGAGTGAGGAAAAGTGATACTGAAAATGAATGTTAGCGCAAGCCTCATTATATGAGGCAAAACCTAGCACTTTGTCCACAAATCAAGTGAAATAACATTAATAAGTGGGGATGACCCCTCAAGTAACCTCTACAAATGCTAAAAATGCTAATAAAGCATCATAAATGCCACACGTGTGGTGACGTCAAGCCTCCCAAGGCCACGTGGCAGCATCTAGTGATAGCAAAGGGTGCATCTCATCCTCATTGGTCTTGCTAAATCATCAGTGGTACCCCAAGTAACATCAAACCCCATCATCATAAAACCCTAGAAGGTGACATCATCGTCAGAAGGACGCCAACATCAAGGGTCTAGGGTACTATGTCCAAGGTGGAGGAAGTTGCATCTCGTCTCTCCTTGGTGTTTGACTGTCAACTACTGCAACGTGCTCCATCCAATGAATAATAAGCCCTGGGGATACACTGCCCAATATGTGGGCTTTCAGCCCATTTGTGTACCATCAAGACCAAATCTGCTAAAACCAAGTCCATCTGTCCATCGTCTAAGGTTCTGAAGATGTGAGAGCTCATGTTGGAAGGTGGAAAGTCACTGGATGACTCACTACTCTTTATCACACATGCCAAAGTCCTGCAATAAAGGCACAATGTCCTGGGAAAAGGCCTAGAACGTCCCTCCATGTCAGGGCCATCCAAATCAAAACAGAATATAAGACAAGGTAAACCAATGTTCATAAGAGAGATTAGTCCTTAAGTCATGCAAAGTAAGTCGTTACTTAAGATATAATCCATGTAAACAATTCACCTCAGTATCCCCTTCAAGCATCACACTGGCCCAGGACCTCATGTGAGTTGGCAAGTTTGAATATAGGAGGGCCTTCATCCAACCCTATTAGGTGTGCCAACCAAGACAATGAAATAAAAGATCCATGCAGAGGGATAGGTCCCGAGGGAAACAATGAAAGAAAGAAACCCTTCAAGAGTAAGTGTAATAGCGGTATGAATTTGGGCTTGCTTCATGGCTTATGTGTCATTAAATCCATTTCTATGAGTGTCTCTGCAGAGGGAGCGCTTGTTGCTTGAGATACCCTTTCCTTGGTACTTTTTTCTTTTTGAACCCCTTAATTGCATTTTGATACCCATTCTTTATTTTGCAAGCCCCTTTACAAGTTTCAAGCTTTTATTCTTTCATTTTCTTACTGGGTTAAAGTCATGTTATAAGTGTGCATTCGATGCATCAGGACAAGGGGGGGGATTACCATTAGAGGGAGTAGAGCTCAAGTTGGCTTGTGGCTTTTATAGGTGGCCTTTATCATTTTTTACATAGCATACATATAGCAATTGCATCAACCTCTAGGCCTTTAGCCCCTTCTTCTCATGAGAGAATGGAACATGACCCATTACCATTCCTTTTTCCTCATATTTTATAATCTGAACATTCATTAGCCTAGTACCCTTTCTTGGACACTTGTAACAAGTCACTTAACTCTTCTTCTTAGCACCGAAGTCAAAAAATGATGCTTTCCTCCTCCTTACCCTTTGCAAATTTCTTTTTCGTCCCAATCAGATCAAGGTCTTGGGCCTCGTCTTTTCGAGCTAAACCTAATTCTCACCTTGTTTCTTGGATAAAGATGTCCCAAAGTTGCTCATAAGTTGGGAGGGTTGCACAAGCACAAACACCTTGATCAAAAGCTTCCCACAACACATGAGAGAAGCCATTTGATGCAATAGGCACTAATTCCTCATTGATTATCTTCACACCAATGGTAAAGAGTTGATCTATAAGCTCAATGATCTTCAAGAGGTAGCTTGTCATGATGTTTGAATCGCTCATTTGTACTCGGTATAGCTTGTTCTTCATAATCATCTTCCTAGAAATGTTGACACTCTGACAAAGAACAGTGAACACCTTGAACATCTCCTTGGTTAATTTTCCTTCTATGTAAAGAATTAAGTAGTCATTCATGATGTAGAACTTTCAAAAATCTACCCAACCCGAAATTTCCACCTCACTTCAATGAGGTCATGGATTTAGCACATAGAACTTTCAGCCCTAGGGATGAACTGAATATAGAGAAATACACCCGCAAATATATCAAACTTGTCCACCACTAGTCCAAGCAAGTTCAAGTAGCTAAACACCACAAAGCACTTCAACACTAGATCAATGCAACAGCCCTTAGGGCATGATCTAATCAAGTATGATATCTGAAAATTATATTCATTAACAACAGAAATATAATGGCCCATTTCAAATCTGAAGTTTCACCTCGTGGATTCCAAATCACTCCATATTTCAGCCTTGCTATCCCAATAAATCAGCATATGAAAACAACCATGAAACTTGCTCAAAACATGTGAAAGCCAGATCCAAAAATCAAATCTGCGATAAGAGAATTTAGGATAGTAATGGTACAACTCTTTATTATCAGAATAATGCAAATAGAGTACAATACATCAGCTCATTCCAAGTTGGTACAACAAGTCCTTTTAGCTCATCCCAAGCAAGGACTCCTCCAAAGCTTCCCAAACTCTAGCTAAGGCATCCACAATCACTGTAAACCCTAACTAACAATAACAAGGCCTAGAGAGGCATCCCACCAAGCTACAGAAGCCTCTCCAAGGAGCTTAACAACAAGCTAGCATCACACCAATTGTCCAACCCCATGCACTTGCATCACACAAGCTTCATGCACTCTTCACTTGCATCTCACAAGCCAAGAAACCCTAATGCATGCTTCTCACAAGCAATATCATTGCTACAAGAGGTAAATAATCGTTATTCCAATATCCTCCAATACATCACACCAACTATCACATTTCCAAGACATGCTCTCTAAGAGCGATCCATTTCAAAGAAACTCTTCTTTCTTTATATATAGAATAGGCGAGGTGGCCAACAATAAAACATGAAATAAATCCACAAGTAAACCCTAGGCTAAGTCAACAACAAAGCTCCAAGTTGAGCGCTACACTAAGCATGAATGCTACATGGAATAATACTAAATAGGGTTTATTCAACCCACAAGGTGGTGCACCCCCAAGTCTGGGTGTCCGTCCACATGTCAAGGACTCCTCTAAACAAGATGATGCATCCTACAACAATGGCTCCTCAACTCAGGCATTCCTCCTCAACATATGTGTCAGCTGGCTCCAATGCTCCTAGGGCTCTATGCCCAACGTCTAAGTACATAACGCCCTCCTCCAAGGTTGTCAATCCACATGTTCCAAGCGCACATCCTTCTCAACACGATTGCCCTTGTAAAAGATGTCAAATCACCATATGTGTGCCAACCAATGTTGTATGTATCGCGATAATATTGGAATTACCGTGATATTATTGCCAAAACCCAACTCGGCGATAAAATCGCATGTATTTATCGCGGTAATTTCAAATCAAGATATTTTGAAATTATCGCCTTGCTACATGAATATCACCTTATAATCAAATTTTTGGTCTTTTAACCCTCATTTTGCAAAAGTGGGTTAGGGGATTGAACCAGTGTTTTCAAACTCGGACGCCAATTAACAGTAATTTTTAATGGACACATTTATCTTTACTTTTTATCCTTTTACTTAAATTTTTAACATTACCATTAATTGTTTCAAGATGTTTGTGTTAGATTTTGTAGCTTGGAGGTACTTCTACATTGTCGACGCTCAGCATGTAGAAGAGACCGAACATATTTCTCTCTTAAGTGACTTTATAAACTAAGTTTATAAAGTGATTTTATAAAGTGACTTTATAAAGTCAAGTTGAGCCTTTTATTATTTAATGGGTAAAAGTGACTTTATGACTTTTGGGTCACTTAAGCGATTTAAGTGAACTCAACAGACGATTAAGTCGTGACCGTTGATCTCAAGAGGGAAAGATCTAATCTTGACCGTTCGTCTCTTTGGAAGACCAAGGGTTAGGATAGTTACACATTAAAGATGCATAAAAGGAGCTTGAGTGAGAAGAGGGGGGTGCACTTTTGAAGAGAGCTTGAAGGGAAGTTGAAGAGGCACACTTTCCAAGAGAGGTTGAGATTAGGAAAATAGAGCAGCAGCAAGAGGGAATTGGCACACATCCCAAGGAGATTTTCAGCATTTAATACAGCCCTATACAGTACAGCAGCTGAAGGTGGGCCATACAGCATTTATTGTTGTCCGTACAGCTGAGTTAAAGCACAGAAATCGAGGCAGCCTTTCTGTTAATGCTTGGCACGATTTCCAAGGTGTTCTGCTGGGTGGAATCCATACAACTGATTGTACCATACACTCAAATCTGGGCACAAAGTTCAAGGGCCATACTATTGTATTTCTATTGTACAGGACCGTACTGCTGTATTTTTGGTGTACAGGACCATACAATTGTACAGAAATTGAGACAGCTAGTTTGGGCACGGAAATCAAGGTGTTTTATGCAGATTTAGAGAGATAAGTTGTTGTGTATTTGATGTTGATTATGCTGCTGTTGTAAAATCAGAATTTTTCCTATGAGCTCAATAAGAAGAAAATCTCCGTCACTGGTTTTCCCCTTGTGGGTTTTTCCAGGGGCATTGCCCAGAAATTCCTTGTGTCGAATATGGTGATTTTGTCTACTGTTCTTGTTATTTCCGCTGCTATATTTTCAGATTGCTTAGTCACTTATATTTCTGCTCATAGTTCCAGTAAAATGCATGTGGTTCCATTGCTTTATTGGTGAATAATTATAGGAGGTTGAAATCTATTATTGACTAAGTGTTTGAGATCGGATTTTTTAACAGTTTGAGAGTGGTTCCAACCTCATCAGACTTCATATGGAGAAAGTAGAATTTCAATTTTCATATCCCATTCAAAATTCAGTAGACTTAGAGTTTTCAGGATTTCAGGAATGGTATGATTGCAACATTTTCGTTGGATTCTATCACGTATGAGGGTATGGGATTGGCATTTAATCAAGAGAACCAAGCCCGTTATGTACCTTGATGTTGGTGGTATTGATTGTTGAACTCTTTTGAGATGGCCTTAGCAAAAATGTACCCTTCATGCAAATCAAAATCATTGATTAAGCATGTTAAACTTTTTCTACCATATTAAGGCTTGGATTGTTAGATTATGTAGCTCGGGCAGGTACTTCCACACTAGGGGTGTCTAGTAGTGTGGAAGGGGCCCCCATGATGTCTAGACAACTTAGTCATGGTGGGGATCACTTAAGTCAACATGAGATTAAGTCACAACTGTCAGATCTAGATCTTGAGATGAAGATCTAAGGGCTAGGATTGAATGAGAGAATGGCTAGGGTTCTTAAAAGACCAAGAGAGCCTCATTTCTTATCATCACAAGAGAGACTCATCATCTGAGCTTGAGAAGGAGTTATGAGAGTGATCAAGATAGCCAGCTAAGTCGAGCATGCCAAAGGAGGTCGAGCTAGGGCCTCGGGGATAATCTCAAGAGAAGACAGTCATCTGAGCAAGAGTGGCTCTTCTAGAAAGAGCTAGCATTTGGTTGAGTCGAACCAGCTAAGGAAGGTCGAGCAGGGTGAGGAGAAGACCAAGCTGGTTCGTGTGAGTAAAGAAAGGAGGGTCGAGTAGGGTCAAGAGAAAACCAAGTTGAGTTTTAGTGTGTAAGGAAAGGAGGCCAAGTAAGGATCCATAAACTCTCTAGGTGTAAAGAATCAACAGTGGTAAGAGAAGATACAAGCTGCAAAATAGAAGACAAGTCATCTAGAAATCGTACCAAGTACCAAGCAGACTGTACGACCGGTACAAGTTGATGGAGTAGGGTCAGAGGGTCTTGTATGTGTCTTAACAGCAGTTGATAAGCATTGTAACAGCCCAGCAAGGCAAACAAAGGGGAGCCCAAGCTACAACAAAGGTTTCATATTGTTGTGCAGCCGCCCAGCAAATAACTTGCGACTGTACAAAGCCGTACAGCATGTATAGACCCCCAAATCATAAACATTGTGATGTTCACTGTATGTATCTTTGGTTGAGACATATGTAATAAGATTTTTCCCCAGAGGAGTGGGGTTTCCAGATACATGTTTTGATATCTTTTGTGTGGTTGTCCTAAATATTTTTTTTGTTAATGAATATTGCATAAAATGTGTGTTTTTCAGTCAGCTAGTTAGACGTGAAATTCACTGTTGTCTATGAGTTTATGCTATCCTTGTTCTACATGGATTAGGCAGTTTCATCAAAATAGGGTGGTGTGGACCGATGTCCATAGAGGATCGAGGTAGAGGCAAAGGTTAGACAAGAGGCAAAGGGTGATACTAATGAAGAGGATCCTAATATAAGCAATGGTGGAACATTGCTTGTCGTTTAAATGTTCTTGCTCATTTATTCATAATGCTTTCTTTCAAAATTTCAATAATTTTTTGGAATCATGGTTTGAAATCTTTAAAATATAATTTTTTTCTTAAAATATTTTATGTATTTTTTAGTAAACCAAGCCATTGAAATCAGATCGATCTAAGTCAATCCGAGTCTGAATATCTAGATGCCTCATGATGATCATCTCATGAGATACATTTATTTTTGTTTTGATGTTATTTTGTATTATCCTATAAGGAATTATCATATTTCAATATCGATGTTTGATGGACCACTTGACATCTTATACATCTTATATTGCAGTTTTATTTCCATATTTATGTGACAATGATTAATTTTGTATTTTTTAAAGTTTCCCGATATTTTCGGATATTTTCCTCGATATTGCCGATAATTTCAATTTTGGACCCTCGGCGATAAATTCCCGATAACGATAAGTGCAACATTGGTGCCAACTACCACATCAAAAAGTGTACCTCCCTAGTATTGATCCCAAGGTAAGCATACACACACTTGGCTCTCCAAATGTAAGTCAACCAAAATACAACAAAGGGGCTAGGGGATCACAAGCCTTCCACATCACATTAAACACTCCCCTAGCTAAGTGAAAACACTTTTAGAGAAACCAAAAGCCAACACACGGAGTCCAAAATCATCCTGTAGACCTTGGCAACCTTCTTCTCATACAAAAGTAATTGTTGAGGATCAATGGGAGAAGTTATTGTACCCTTCACTACGCCACAAAAATCAAGTTGTTCCATGAGCATCTACAACCTACACTTCCAAGAGATGAAACTAGAGGCCCCCTCCGATCAGTCATGTTATCACAAGATTTGTACTTGTGTAAAGCCTTCCACAAGATGCCAATCTTGTGTAATTAGAAGTATCTACCACTGTCACCTAAGCAAATACTTCCCTCGTTTAGTGAAGGAAAGAGGTCCAACACAAGGGAGGCTTCCCTAGTGACCTCAAGGGATGTTATAGCAAGCTAGGGCAAGTCTATAACCCCCCTATCTTAATCACTTGATAAGTTAAGCTAGCTCTAGCAAGGATGAAGGGTGAAATCGGTTGTTCAAGGTAATTGGGAAACCTGTGCGAGACAAGAAACTTTTCAAAGCATAAAATCATCGATTACCAAGTTATATTGCATACCATTCACCTTTAGACACTTGACAACAAGTAAAACTAATTGTTGTGTAAAATTGCAACAGTAAACTAGTCTATAACAGCAATAAGTAATTTGCAATAGCAATGACTAAATCAGCCCAGAAAATTAGCAATTATTTCTCAAAATTTAGCCTTCAACAACTAGCACAATATCCAATTGCTAAACAAGATTTCTGAGCAAGTTTTGCCACAATATTAAGTAAGTTTGCTGCAATAAATAGCAGCCCTAATGGCTGTAGCATTCACTTTATGACAGCAGCAAGTTATCCAATGATTATTCAAAGCATTGAGGTACAATTAGCATGCCAATGATGTCATAAAGCTAGATTAAGTGAGGGTTTTGAGAGTTGTTGAGAGTATAAAGCATCACAAGCATAAAGACTAGTGCCATCTACTTTCCTAGGGAAAATGAATCAAAGTAATGCTTTCAAAGAGGCCAAGCAAGAGAGAAGGTGAAGATTTGAACCCCAAAGCTATCCACTCATAGAACTAGGTCAAATCTCAAAGGAAGAGCACTAAGGTTTATTCACTCATAAACCGTAGGTGTCATCCCACTTTCTCTAATGCATCTAGCAAATTAGTTGAACTGAACTAGGTCTTGCCCCTAGGGGGACAGCCACTCCTAACCCCTAGAACCAACCCTAGCTAAGATAAACCTTAAGGGGATAGCCACTCCTAACCCTTAGGGAAAATCTTAAATGCTTCAACAAGTCAAGGTGAAAAACAACAAGGGAAGGGGATAACCACTCTTAATCCCTCCTCTTAGGGTTTCAAGATTCAAGAGAACATCAAGATAACATGCAAAATTACCACTCCAATAGAGCAAATTACCAAGATGTACAAAATGCATCATGCATTCAAAGAAAACACTTACAAACAAGGCGCATTAGCATGAGGAAACCCTAATTCATGTAGACTTCACCATCAACAAGAGAAACATCCATCCAAAATTCCCTCCAATAGTGTGCACAAGAGACTCCAAGAGAACAAGAAGGATAGAGCAAACTTTTTTTAGAGAGCTACCTCACAAGTGTGGGGAGTTTTGTTGATGAAAAAATGAGTTGAGCGCTCCCTCCTTTTTTATAGGAGGTAACCAAGCGCTATAATCCATAATAGGTGTAAAACAATAATAATCCATGCTACACGTGGGGTCGATCCCTCAAATAGCCTCTACAAATGATAAATCATGCAAATAAGCCATCATAATGTCACACTTGTGGTGACGTCAAACCTCCAAAGGATGAAGGAGGGCCTCCCAAGGCCATATGTCATCGTCCAAGGTGCAAGCAAGGTGGAAGAGTGCCATGTCACATCAAATCATCATATGGTGTCCAAGTGGCAGGCAAACCCCATCATCTCAATCAAACCCTAGCACATGACGTCATCATCCAAAAGCCCACCGTCAGGGTGAAAAAGCCACCATCCAAGGTGGAATAATTATGCACCACCTCTTTGAGTAGTGTCCAAGCCAAACCAAGTGCAACATCCTCCATCAAGTGGCTCAGTAAGGTGTGGGTGCATTGTCCAAAGTGTGAACTTTCTACCCATATGTGTGTCATCATGACCATATATGTCAAATGCAAGCCCATCTGTCCATCGTCCAAGGTGCAGAAGATGTGAGAGCCTGTGTCTGAGTATGTCAAGCCATCAAATGACTCAACGCTCTACATCACATGTGCCATATCCTACAAATAAATGCACAACGTCTACGGTGAAAGTACGGGATGTCCTTCAAAGAACCATGTCAAGTGCATCTAAATCAATCTAATTTATGGAATCAAGTAAGACCAATGTTCACAAGGTATAAGAGTCCTTATATGATATAAAGTAAGACATAGAAGCCACATCAACAATTCACATCAAGTATACCCTTCAAACTTCACATTAGCAAGAGACTTTATGTAAGTTGGCAACTTTAAGTATGGGAGGACCATCATTGTGTTGATATTATGGTAGCTGCGGGAGGTATTAACCTCTACGTGTAACCTTTGACGAGACTAGAATATTTCGGGAAGCAAGAGAAACCCTAAAACGTTGGATAATAACCCTAGAAGGCAAGTCAGCTCAAGATAATAATTTATATTAAATTCTTATCCTCCAAAAGTACAAGTCGGCCTAGTTAGGTCACTTGGAAGACTATAAATAAGAGAGCGCTAGACCTCATTTGACATACACTCTCACAGCTCACACAGACTAGTGGTGCGCAAGTTTTGGAGTGCAAATGCAACTACTGCAACTGGGATTTTGGTCTTTGGTTATGGTTTGGCCTTTCTGCCTTGGTTATGGTTTGGACTCTCTGCTTGGTGCGCTAGCTTTGGAGAGATGTGTGCTACCTGGGTTGGCTATTGGTTCTAAGGGTTTGCTTCTGGAATTATTCTATCCGTCAAGGTTAAGGTGCTCGAGGAGGGCTTCGGCCTATGGTTGGGTGACAATATTGCTATATTGTCTATGGAAAAATGAGCACATCTCTTTATTTTCTAACAAGTTATGGGCCCAAACTATCTTCAAATAGTCTAACCACTGGAAGATAGATTAGGAAGTTATTTGTTAAGCTTATTGTGGCACCAGTTATAGCTAGGTGTTATGATTATGCAGCTGCAACAAACCCTAACCCTTGTGTTCGGGCACTTATGATGAAAAGTTTGACCTAATTCCTTGACATCCTAGTGCGCCCTAGCCTAGCGAACCTCTTGGTACTCTCAACTAGCAAAAAATGCCAGGTTTAAATTTTTGGTCAAAGGGAAAGTTTGACTGATCAAGGTCAAAGGTTGACTGATCAAGGTCAAAGGTTGACTGATCAAAGTCAAAGGTTGACTTCTGGTCAAATTGATTTTGTGGTCAAAGTTGAAATTTTAGAGTTTCTAGCTTGTTCTAATCATTGAATCTTCTGATTGAGTTTCTAATCTCTTCTTGTCAAGATGGTATCTAGTTTCAGATTGGAAGACAAGTTGGACGACGCTACAAGGTTTCAAAGGTATGCACTTGTATATGTTATCTAAGTTATAACATCTAGTAAAACATGAGTGTGTTTGCAAGGAAAGTACTAGAGATCTTGTCCAAGTTGTAATCTTCGATTCAGTGCATTCAGAAAAACAAGCGCACCCTCCATAGCAAGTGAGGCTTCATGTTCCAGGTTTCATTAAATTGTTAAAATATATATATATATATATCAAGGGTGATAGTGCTACATTACAAATTGTGAAAGAAATCTTTGAAAGATTCTATTATGGCTAGGTACAATGAATACTTGATTGCATATGAATACTATTGATATAGATGCTTATTGTACTTGTTCGCAAGATGAACTAACATCTCCTCTAGATAGATATTTCTTGTTTGCTCTTGTTGTTCTTGTTCTGGGCAAGTACCCTTGTGATGAACAATCCTTGCAAAAGTTGTCATAGAAGAAGTTTATAAGGATGACACAACTGCCAGATGCGTAGCAATCGGAACAGATAGAAACAAACTTAAAGAGACTCAGAAGAGTCAAGCTCGAAGGAAGTCAGGAATCAAAAGGAAACCAGAACATGCGTGTGACACTTTGCAGAAAGCAAAGAGAGATGCAGCAGACGAAAGCATGGACTCTCTTAGATGGAGGGAGCTAATCACAAAATTCCAAAAGAAGAGAATGTATATTGCTTATTCAGGCATGAAGTCAAGATTAGGAGGGAGCTAATCCCTAAGGATATGATCCATTGAAGAATCTGTGAATACTATGAAGTATTTGTCCATGTTCTTCATTACAAGTAGTAGCCATGAT
>SNQJ01S0084177.1:29198-42101 GCA_010110895.2 Picea sitchensis
CTTTTGTAGAGGGTGCGCTTACTCGAGTTACCCCTTTCTAGGTGCTAAGTTTTTCCAAACCCCTTAATCTATCTTTTATCATTTCCTTTTATTAATTTGCTAGTCCCCTTTATAAGGTTTCAAGCATTAGCATTCATTGCTTTGGGACCGGGGCGAACGCAAAAAGGGTAGAGCTCAAGTATGGATTGTGGCATTTAAATGTCCTTTCTATCCCATTTCTTTCTTTCTTTCATAACATTCTTTCGTTATCATTTCTTACTAGCAGTTGCATCAACCTCGGCATTCTAGCCCTCTTCTCATGAGAGAATGAACCATGACCCATTATCGAAGTTTAGTACACTGTGACGGGCTCCAAGATTGTAAGTGTTAAGTATGGTGGGGAAATGGAATATTACCCTTGTGAGGGCACCCCAGTAATACCCCTTTTCCTTGGGGGTGACAACACAGGACTAGAGTACAAATGATGGCCACCAAGGTGAAACAAGGCAACAAGCATAACTTCTTGAGCTTATGATTCATTATCCAACGTCAACCAATGATCCTCATTCACATGCCTAGTGTATTAAGCACAACACTTCATATGAAAGAAGGGCTAATGTACCTCATGATGACATTGGACCACCATCTCCCAAAGACTGTGTTGATTGGATGTGATGAGCTTTACTGATCAAGAGTGAAAGAGGCATCTGAGAGGAGCTATTGGGCTACCATGAGTGATCATGCTGATCATCAGCGTCGTTGGGATCATTGTCTTCAATGTGGGCCATGAGACATGATCTCCTCTAGTTACCCCTAGGCATGGGGGGGTAACAAGTCACACTCCCTGTGACCTATCATGTTGGTGCTAGCCATACCTATGGTGCTTTTGATCACAACTTGAAACAAAAATAGATCAACCAATAGCAAATCAGCAACCTTTCACAAGCATCCAAAAAGAATTGACCTGTTGTAGGGTATTTGAGCCCTTCACGAGCATCTAAAACAAATTGACCTTTCAAAGGTTATTTGAGCCTTTCATGAGCATGGACCACTCCTCTCACAAGAACTTAATGGCTTCACACCACCTGAAATCCTCCTTGGCATCGACTCCCGCTCATTGGTAGCTGCCGTCACCATTCGTTGAAGAAAGATTTCAGAAACTAACTCTGATAACATGTTAAATCTTTAATCCATGATATGCAGATCTGATTCCTGAGATCAAAAACTAAATCTGAAAGAGAAATATTCTCAGAACACCAATCGAAATTGCTTCTTTCTGAAAACAAAACTGTAGAATGACAGATTAGGGAAAGAGACCCAACATATCTGAATTTGAGCCCAATCCACCGGGTATTGAACGATAGACCTGAATTTTTCACAGCTGAAAATCAAAAATAGTGCACCAATTTGCCAACCCAACTCACACAAAATTTCAATTAACATCAAAAATAAATATTCTAACACAAAAAATAGAGAGAGACGCTTATAAATAGGTGGTCGCTCTCCTTGCATGACTTATCATCACATAATTTTCCCTCTAACTCTCTGAATGTTTTCTCAAACAGACACGTGGATGAGAGGGGAAAATAAGCACATAAATGAGTTATAACTCAATAACCCTTATTAACTAGAAACCAACTATACTAGGAGGGTCTCCCCACTTAGGAGATATGCACATTAATGATAGGGATAAAAGAATCTTGAGTAGATCTAACAAATACTCTCTAATAGTGGTGCCTCATCTCTTACTCAAGCATGAGGAATCTCAAGTCAATCTTACGCCCTATCTCTTATTCAAACATAAATAAATGATGATGACTAATCACTAGCCTAGTCAACGTCTAAAACTAATAACTCCTAAAGTTTTGGAAGTCCCAAAGAAAGGAGATGATGCCAAATGAAAGAAATTATATGGAGAACATGTTAGAAGCAACAAACTAACACTACCCGTCAAGCAAATACCAAGCTACAGTAAATTGAAGTTACGAAAGTAAAGAGACAAGAACTGAGCACTGGAATTGAGTGAGGTTCATCCTCTACATCCAATCCACTTTTTGCATTTGAAACAATGCTTTTCACACTTCTACAGCGACTTATTTTCCCTCTCAACTGATAGCCTCTCCTAATACTGGTGGTTCTATGCATTGTTTTTTTGTCCCATACTACACTTGGGATCTCAATTTAGCATCGAGAGCACGTGATATGAAATATGTAAATGACCAAGCTAAAGAAACCCATAGGGAATTTGTGGTTTTATTTAGACGTGCCTCTCATCATTGCTAGATCCCCATATTGTAAGGCCATGTTTGATGCTATTGTCATTTGTGGCCCAAGTTCGAAAGCCCTAGTTCTAAAGCTCTTAGGGGTAGGGATTTTGGCTCAGGCAGTCTAAGATGTAGGCAAATCCTCACAAAGCATCATTATTCATACGCAAAGACAGGTTGCACTATTATGTGCATTGGGTGCATAGATAGCATGATAGATCATTATTGAAGTTCCTTGACCATTGTTTCTTAAAATGTCGATGCTCTTGACCATATAAAGAATGCCCAAATGCTTTGTGATCTATTACAATCGACTATGTTGGAGGTGGGTGAGGAATATGTTATCTAAACTATGATAGCAAATGCTTCAAACTATGTGGTTGTTAGGAGAGTTATGATGGATAGACACGTCTTTATTGTTGAACCCCTTATGCAACCCATTGTGTAGACCTCATCCCAGAGAACACCCAAAAGATCATTTGGGTCAAATGGATTGTGGAAAAGACAAAGTACATAAAAAAATATATTCACAATCATGTACAGGTCCATAACCTGACTAGGAAATACAAATAAAGCAAGAAGTTTGTTCGTCCAACCATGACCACAGTGCATTTGTACACAAATGGTGAACTTGAAGAGAATGTTTGGGTGAGAGGAGTGGTTCATATCAAAATACAACAAGTCAATAGATGGCATTAAGGTTGTAGGGCTTGTCTTAAATTATGTATTTTGGAGGGATGTTATGGAGATGATTGCAATTTCAAAGCAAATGGTAAAGGTCTTGTTGACCACCTCTTTCAACTAGGGGGTCAACTCCATGTACCATGAAGATATGCACCATCAGGTCCTACCAAGTCAAAGACTTTCTGGTTCTACAAGGCAGTTTTGGCCTTCAACACTTCTTTTTGTAATGAAATTTCCGCTCCCCTGCGTGGGATAATAATGTAATGGGTCTGCATGGATAATAGTTAGTTCAGTTGCCTTAGGAATTCATCATTAGAGGAGTCCCTTTCACTGAGTGTTTTTTTTCCTCGGATTATTAATTTGGCCTAACCAACCTTATTAATTTCCCTTCAGTTTTTCACTCCCACAAAGAATTCCTCCAAAGTGGTGAAAGGCGTTCTAATGGTCTAGCCCTCTGGTGGCTAGTGTTTAGGAATGTTGTAAATGACCATGTAAGACATCTCCTAAAGTTTTGCGGAATTCTGTCGATTCTAGATAGGTTTTTTTTAATTTATTAAAATTGCCTAAGTATGGGTAATTTTAATTAATTTTTGATAAAAAATGTAAAAACTAGGTCCTTGGGATTTTAATAGGGATATTTGTGCTCAAAAGAAATGGAATGAGACCCCCTACACCCTTGGACCAAGTTTCAACTCAATTGGACAAGTTTTCCTAGGTGTTTGTCCATGAGGAGTCTTAGTCAGTCCAAAACAGCAATTTAATTGCTAGTCTTAACATAGTCAAAATGTCAATTTTTGTAATTTTGAGCTAAATGGTTAGAGAAAAGGTGGGAGATGATGCCTAAACCTTAGACTAGACTATCCTAACCCGTTTCTCACCCTCACAACCCCCTCTTACCTAGCCACTACCACTTCAAGTTATCCCCCCTAGGGAAGTTGTGCCCCCTCCTTGAGCAAACCTTAGAAAATAAAAAATGAAAGGGTGTGGGACCCTCTCTCCCCTAGTTCGCCTCCCTAGTGCCTCCACCTCACCCTTTGGACATGGCTAATGGGTGACAACTCATCCCAACTCACACTACCAAAACCCTAACCCTAAAGTTGCACCCCCCTCCTTGAGATGCTCACTCTAGTTTATGATGTGACACTTGTAACTCGTCCAAGAGGGGTAGCTCTAGCTTTCCAAGTATAAATCAAACCCCTCCCCTCCTCATTTCTCACCAATTCTATTGCTACTGTTACTCTACCCAATTTTCTCCTCACTCTCCCATCTCTCCCATCTTGCACTCTTCCATTTCTTGCTCTCATCTTTTGGAGAGGAGCTTGTTGCAAGTATTTGCAGCAACCTCCTACTTGATTAATATAAAGGTTTTGGAGGATATGGTGCTTTGAGAGTCTTCTTGGTGCATCCATTGCTTGGGAGGTGATTTGTTTCATTTGTGTTTTGCATTCTATCTTATAGAGTAGAGATCCCAAGCAAAGTTTTTTGCTTGGGTTGGTTATCAATAGTCTTATTGTTAATCTAGATTGAGTTTATTGTTCTCTTGCAAAGTATTTTGTAGGTTTAAACATATATGCTCATATCTCTTTCTCTATTGTAGTTTGCTAACACCTTGCAGGCCACTTTCTAGTGTTGGGAAGGTGTTTTCAAATCTGGAAAACACCATTCTCCAACCATTTTCACCTCTAGAACTTTGTTGCCACTTATTTTTGTAACTTCCATTCAGTTTTTTGGGTGTTTTAACATTTAGAATAGGTCATATAAATTGATATATATTGCTGAAATTTTCTGTAGAAAATTTCTGTGTAAATATTAAAAACAGAAATTTTCTTTCACATTGTTGTCACTTTTGCARCATTTCCAGCAAGYTTTTGCTTGCTGGTTTTTTGCAGGTTAGTGACGAAGAAGGTGTCCAAGAGGCCATTTGGGGCCATACAAAGCTCAAAAACAACCTCCAATAGTTGGGTAACATAATACCCTCTTCTCTCATCTATTCTAATCATTGTAARCAAGCCCAAGGGACTCCCAAAAGGGATTGCATTTCTTTTCTTTCAATTTTCTGCAATTTTGTTTATTTGTTYTGCCTACATCTTGGTGAGTGTTTGGCCCAGCCAACCCCCAAAACYGTAAGGCTAGGTAGCAAGTTTATTTTCTGCAATTTCCTTTAATTTGTTTGCCCCACTTGTCATTAGGACAAGGTTGAGAGGCTAGGTTTATTTTCAAGCTTTTCTTTTCAAGTTATTGAACCCACTTGTGCACAAAACCGGAAGGATTTGTCCTCCATCTTSTGCACTTGCTTGAGRTTACTAGTTTAGTTTTCTTTCAAATATTTTCAATTTTAATTGTTTGCCTACACCTTGGAGTGTGCTTGGCTTTGCCAACCCCCAAAATCGTAAGGCTAGATTAGTTCATGGTTGTTTTCTTTCACATGCTTAATAATGATCTAAATCTAATATAAGAAGTAATCATGTGCTAGTTTAGGCCCATGAAGGCATAGTGGTTTAATTTGCTCATCTTGTTCACATTTGCTAGCTATCTTTATTTTGGGTATCTTACATTCAAGCACACTTTCCTTTGCAATTTACTTTCCAAGTACCTTACTTTCTTGCAAGTTATATTTTTATTCAAGTATATTTGCTTAAATGGTTTAAATCTTTAAAGTACTTTATTTTCATCTCTTGCAACCTTGTATAAGCTTGTGGTTTATGCCAAACACTTAAGTTCTCTTGTAATTTAATTTTAGTACTTTACTTTCCTTGCATTATCTTTCAAGTACTTTGTTTATCTTGCAAGCACATCTTGCACAACACTACACTTTGCAATCACCTTAACTTAATCTAAATTAACTCAATTTACCTTAGTCTCCTAGGATCTAAAATCAACTAGCTTAATAGGTCACCTTTTACTGTCCCAACTTTTCCATCAAAAAGAGAATTTAAGGAAGAAACAGGAGGTGCTAGATCGGGGACGATCTCACGGCGCTTGGCGTCCTTCCTGTGGAGTACTTCTATTCTTGGGTTGACCTGTGGAGCTAAGGTGTGGCCTTGTTTGCCTCACTTATTGAGCACCCAGCAACTGTTTTGGTACAAGCAGGGGGAGTCCTTGGGTTGTTACTTAGCCTAGGATTCAATCCTAACATAATAACTTAATAATCCTAACTTTAATCCACTTAACCTTGGCCAATCCATTTGGATACATTTTATGTGGTTTATGCTTTAGTATACTCTTGCAAGCACCTAAAGTTTTCATCTTTATTGCAATTTACTTCAAACACTGTGGATTGGACTAAGTAGTTTAAAAGTTGTGCTTTAGCCCTTGGAGGCCTCTTGTTCATGCTTTAAATTTGAGTTAAGTTTAATCTTTTGATGTGATTGGACTCCCTCGTTGAAGTTGTGCATCCCTTGGAGGCTTCTTCTTTGTTGGAGCTTGTGATTGTGTATGCCATTGAAGACTTCCCCTTGAGTTGTGCATCCCTTAGAGGCACTCTTGTTTGAGCAAGTTGGCTTGTGTGTTGTGGTTGCATTTCCTTTGAGCACATCTCATTTACCTACACATCAAGTCTTATAACAAGTTAGTCACTTGGTTAGTTATCTTGCTTGTATCATTTATATATCTTGTATCTTCATTGTTGTATCACTTAATTGTAACTTTGTGGATAGTTAGTTCTTGTATTCTTTTGTATCTAGTCTAATCTTGTAATCTTGTATTGAGCATTCTTTTGTATTTATTGTTGTAAACTTTGTAAAAACGAAACTCCCTTAAACTTAGTTGACCCCTTGCCCAATCTTAGGCACTAGTCTTAGAAGACTTAAGGAAAGGACTTATTTTGCATTGAAAGACTTGCTCTTTGCTTTGTTGCTTTTGCATATAGGCTAGATTCCCCCAAACTTTAATCAACTAAATCAACTTGTAATGTCTCCATTTTTTGACATTATTACATTACAGAGTGTTATGCCTACCAGAGTAGACAGATAGGGATCACAGAGAGATCTGGAGATATTGAGGGGTTTTATTGGGCCCGACTTGCATCGTTCATCATCAGGATCCATTCCGCACAGCTTGGCTTTGGTTCCATTGCATTCCAACAATTTCCGTAATTTTGACTTATTATGGGTCATATCTTAATTAAATTCACTAAGAAGGTCGTAATGGGCATATTACTTGGAGAAACCTCTTAGTGTAATAGTTCATCGGAATCGAGAGGAAGAGCATTATAGGATAAGATGATGAGAAGTGACTTTCAGTGGTCGGAGAATCCATAAGGATAGATAAATCACTTTTTAGAGGTTAAATGGTTACTTAATTAATTAATTAAGTGATTTAATCAAGGAATAATAAAATAAAGTAAAAGTCACTTGGAGGGAAAAGGTCAACAGCGAATTAGGGTTTTGGGAAGCTATAAAGGAAAGGTAAAGCAACCTAATTCATCATTATGAAGATTATGACTTGTCATTGAGGAGAGAGGAGCATCTCAGGAGAGATAGTTCAGTGGATTCCAAGAGGAAGACACTAGTTGGTTGATTTCGGTGTTGAGAGACACACCCTAGTCACCGGGAAGATCACACAGGTCTTCCATCATTCTTCAGCAGCAGTTACACAGGGTCCAGCAGTAAGGGCGCACTTATCCAAGGTGAGGGCGCAGCTCCTGAGGAGGCTCAGTGGATCGACTTGTCCCATCCAGGGAGAGTTCAGAGATTCCCCTCCGACCCAGTTGAGAGGAAGGCAAGGCGCATCTTTCGCCTGGTTCCTCGTCAGATTCCAACGGAGGAATCATTTGGGGCGCATTTTCCAGAGTTGGGAGTGTGACACTTTTGGCGGACACATTCGGGGTTCCCGAGCGATCATCAGATCAGATCCAGGGAAACCCTTCCGACACATTTCCCAGTAGGCCAAGGCGATCATTTTGAGATACATCTCAGCCGATTGCGACGGTGGAATCACTAGGGTGCATTTTTCCAATGAGGGGCGCATTCCCCTAGGGGGATCCATCCGAGGTCCAGACACACCAACAGAGGGGTCGGTCAGTCATCAGGATTGAGAGATAGAGCAGGGCGCACCATTTGGGACAATTTCCAGGCCATTCCGGGAAGTTTATCCACCATGGCAAACTTTCCGGACTTTCAGCAATTACCATGCGAGCTGCCACAATTCCAGCTCATCCATTGACCCCGCAGTACTCATTTATTATCGGGTATTATCTTTTAGTTTCCTTATTGTATTCCGGCTAAGATCCTTTTGTCATTTGATCTAGCCAAGTGATTCATTTTATTCAGCCGCATTCGGCATTTGTACTCCGCAGAGATATCATAATATAAACTTTGCAGTCTTTGTCGCATTTGTTATTTGTATGATCATTTATATGTTGTAAACCATTGATCCTACACACACATTAGCAGCATTTCCTAGACTAGCCAAGTTAGGAACATTACACAACTCCTAGAAATTATCTTTTAACTTCACATAGTAACTAGGGTCTACCCACCTTGGCTTCCCTAGGAGTAAGCCTAGATGGAAGAGGTTCAAGTCGAGGTGACAGTGGGCTTTAAACCTAGGGATTGTGCCTCCGAGGACACACTAAGTGGGTTGGACCTAGCCCACGTTTGCAAGTGTGTATTAGGACGGCAACAGGTCCTTATAGGATGGTAGATAGGAAACTCCCCACCCTCTTTTTAGGATACATGCACACACATACTATATCGCTTAGTCAAATATTTCACAAAGGCTTGCATTTATCCTCCCTGTTCTCATATGTATCTTAAATAGCCTCCTTAACCCTATAGATGTTATTTAAGATTTACAACGGCAGATGTAATGAACATTAAAATACAATAAAACATAAGAACAATTAAGACACCTTTAATAATCATAAACATCCTTAACCAAGTCGATCTATTTCAAAAGGGCGTGACCTTCCATGGGATAGCCTAATAATTTATATTTATACATTACCTCAAGTCCTTTGTAAACCATCAATCATGTATCATATATTAAACATCATATACACATTTTTTCCTCGCTCGTGGAGCATAACCGTTTATACCCAACAATGGTATTAGAGCATGATTTAGGCCACCTGTTCCATGGGTTATTTCCCAAATGTCCTAGCTGTCAATCACATGTTACAATCGCCATGTTAACAGTTGTCTATAGCCGCTAAATTTGTTGGCTTAATCCACTAGCTCATGAGGATATTTTGTGCTTCTACTGCTACCATGAGATCTACCTAGATCAAGGAATACTTCATAACAGTCAACACTTCCACAAGTCGTCGATCGTATTTCACAACTGCAAAACCTCAAACGGCCACCATTCACAGGTAAATTGCCTATGGCATTCCTATTTCTTCTCCCAACAACCCTGTGTGAATCTCTCTAATCGTGGTAATTCTCAATTATATGGGTTCACTTAACCAATTAACTGTACCAACCTTTATTTCATCATACCAACCGTCAATTCCATCACAACCAAGCGTCTAAATAGTGAATTNTTCTCCCAACAACCCTGTGTGAATCTCTCTAATCGTGGTAATTCTCAATTATATGGGTTCACTTAACCAATTAACTGTACCAACCTTTATTTCATCATACCAACCGTCAATTCCATCACAACCAAGCGTCTAAATAGTGAATTGATAATGAAACATTCAATCTATCTTGAACCAAAAAATGACAAAAGGAGAGACGATGGTTATGTATGTTGAATTAAATTCTCAGGTCAACAAATTATCTATGAAAATCAGGCAAAAGCAGGGATGAAGGCAAACCAAAATAAGACTAGCTTGAAATAGATATGAAAGAAATGGTTGTCCAATTCAAGGATAAAAAAGACACCTTGAAAAACCTCACCGCTCAACAAATCTCATCTCAGAATTTGCCAAATACCACTCAACCAAACTTGTCTCAATATCCGACAAATACCATGTCCACTAACCCAATTTTACAGTAAAGTATACCTTTACACAACCAACTAATATTGCACAACCCAACGTTTCTCTGTAGCATAAATATTATTTCTCAACCTAATTATAATTTCTCTGAACCACCAACATTTAGTTATCACAATTAATGTTGCACGGAGCAAGAGCGGAGCTGGAGCGTCGAGAGCAAATCCTTGGGAGCGAAGCGTCCCAGGAGTGTCTATATATATATATATTCAACAAAAACATACAAAAAGACAAATTAGTTGCAGAATATATGAAAACGTGCATATTTGTGCTTGTAGATGAATACTGCATTATTATGAAGTTCGAAATGTCATCCATAGTATATTAATGATTATATTGAAACTTTGAAAGAAAGCATTACGAATAAACAAGCAAGAACATTTAAATGACAAACATGAATGACAAGCAATGTTCCACCATCGCTTATATTGGNCCTTTGCCTCTTGTCTTGACTTTGCTTATACCTCGATCCTCTAGGGACATTAGTCGACACCACCCAATTTTGATGAAACTACCTAATCCTAGCCTTAAAATATGGTAGAAAAAGCTTAACATGCCTAGTCAATGATTCTGGTTTGAGTGAAGGGTACATTTTTGCTAAGGCCATGACAAAGGAGTTTAACAATCAACACCACCAACATTGGGGTATATAGAGGACTTGGTGGTCTTGATTAAATGGCAGTTACATACCCTCATACCTGATACAATCCAGTGGAAACGTTGTAATCTTGCGAATCTTGAAATCCTGAAAACCGTTAAGTCTGTTGAATTTTGAATGGGACCTAAAATTCTACTTTCTCCATATGAAGTCCAAAGAGGTTGGAACCACTCTCAAACATCCTGAAACAATTAATGGTAATGTTGAAAATTTAAGTAAAAGGATAAAAATGAAAGTTAACAGTACCATTAGGGAGTGCCCAGGGAGAGTGGAGCTCCCAAAAGGGCAGGGAGCGTCCCAAAACTGCCCGGAGCACGCTCCCATTTTTGGGAGCGTGCTCCCAAGGGTGCTCCCTGGACACTCCCGCTCGGAGCGCGGTTCCGAGCCTAGGAGCGGGGGGGGAGAGGGATGATCCCTGCAACTATGATCACAATTATAAACTAAAAATTCAAATGTTAAAATTTGAAGGTCAAGACAAGAGTAAAAGCGTGGGATGGATAAACAAGGCATAAGTAAGAATATTTCTAATTGCACCATACTCAAAATAGTATTGAAAAAAACAAAATTGCATCAATGAACTTTGAGGGGCCCACATACAACTAGTACATCTTGTGGAAAACCCATTGGACTTATGTAACGGTATGTTGGGATACATTCAAAGCATCTTTTTGAAGGAGATTCCACGACATGGAAGAAAAGGATGTTTTTGGAAAACTTAATTGAACGCAATAGAAAGGTGATGTCAAAGAATACACATGGGAATGAGATATACTAGCAACACGCATGCTAAGGTTAACCCCATAGCAACGAATTCAAACTTATGTCATTGGGATAAAGGAGAATATAAAGAATGAATCAACATTCACAAAATTAAATCCCTTGAAAAGGCTAGACATAAGGTGAAAATGGTTGAAAATAAGATTATGAGTCAACAGCAACCCTAATATACACTTAAAGAAAGAGGTTATTGTTGATCATTGGTAGCTGCGGGAGGTATTAACCTCCACGTGTAACCCTGACAAGAATAAAATATTTCGAGAAGCAAGAAGAAACCCTAAAGCATTGGACATAACCCTAGAAAACAAGTAGGCTAAAGGAAATATTTAATATTGAGTGTTTAGCCTAAAGAATGAGAAGTCGGCCCAGACAGCTAAGGAGAAACAATATAAATACAGGACACCAGAGCTCATTTTAAGGACACAGCTCGCAACTACAGAAATATAAGAGTGCGCACCGCAGAAACTAAGTAAGTGCGCAAATCTAGAGAGTAGTTGCAGCTGTAGCTACTACAACTTGTATTCTCGGTTTAGGCTTGGACTTTTTATTGGTTATGGCTTGGACTTTCCACCTTGTGTGCTAGCTCTAGAGAGAGGTACGCTACATTGATTGGCTATTAGGCCTAGGGTTTGCTTCCAAAATAATTCTCTGTCAAGGTTAAGGTGCTCGGGGGTGGCTTCGGCCTATGGTTGGGTGGCAATATTGCTATATTGTCTATGGTTAAACAAGCACACCTATTATTTCTAACAAGTTATGGGCCCACGCCATCTTCGAACAGTCTAACCGCTGGAAGATAGATTGGGAGGATTTGCTCAGTGCGGTCAGTTTTTGCTGCAGCAACGAAACCCTAACCCTTTTGTTGCGGCACCTTAAGTGAAGAGATTGACCTAATTTCTGGATAGCCTACTGCGCCCTAACCCAGCGCACCTCCTGGTACTTCAACAAGCTAAGACGCCAAGTTCAAGTTTTTGGTCAAAGTCAAAGTTTGACCAAGTCAAAGCAGTCATGACCTACTCTATGAAGTCAAAAAACAAGTTAGAAGGGGCTTCTAACTTCAAAGCATGGAAGACAAGGATTGATCTCATCCTTGCCAAGAATAAAGTGTTGGATATCGTGAAAGGAAAGATCATGGAACCACAATTTGAAGAAGGAAAAGAAAAGGAACCTCAGAACGTTGCAATTATGGAGAAGTTCAAAGACAATGACATCAATGCCATGAGTATCATAGTGGACTCTGTAAAAGACCACTTGATACCCTACATCTCTCATCTTGACTCATCTAAGAAGATGTATGATGCCCTAACTAACCTCTTCTCAGTCAGAAACATTGGACAAGTAATGAGTCTGAAGAATGAGCTCTGTGACGTGAAAATGAATGATGATGATAGCATAACATCATACCTTGTGAGAATCTCTCAATTAAGAGATCAACTACAAGCTATTGAAGAAATCATTTAAGAGAAGGAACTGGTAAATATAGTACCCAATGGTCTTCCCAAGACATGGGATGCATTTGCCGCAAGCATGAACATAAGGAAGGAGTATCCCACATTTGAAGAACTTTGGACTTGTTGTGCACAAGAAGAATCAAGGATTAGCGC
>SNQJ01S0084177.1:42151-52508 GCA_010110895.2 Picea sitchensis
AAATGAATGATGATGATAGCATAACATCATACCTTGTGAGAATCTCTCAATTAAGAGATCAACTACAAGCTATTGAAGAAATCATTCATGAGAAGGAACTGGTAAATATAGTACCCAATGGTCTTCCCAAGACATGGGATGCATTTGCCGCAAGCATGAACATAAGGAAGGAGTATCCCACATTTGAAGAACTTTGGACTTGTTGTGCACAAGAAGAATCAAGGATTAGCGCAAAAGAGAAATTCCAAAGGAAAGATGATGATCAAGCCTACAAAACAAAGTTCAAGAAATTCAGGAATAAGAAGTTTGAATCAAGGAAGAAACCAAATCAAGAGAAAGATATGTCAAAAATACAATGCTTCAACTGTCGAAAATATGGTCACTACAAGAATCATTGTCCCGAGTTAAAGAAAAGGAAGGAAACACACGAAGCATCGGTTGTCGAAGAAAGGGAACCCTCAAAGAAGGCCAAGTAGGATAAAATAGACTTTTTCTTTTAAAGGTAACAATATTCTTCATAGTTCTTGTACATACCATGTTTACATAGTTTTTGTACATATCTTGCATATCTATTTCTTAGAAGATAAGATGTTCAAATGAAACAATACCTATGGAAGAATAATAAGATAAGGATTGCTATCACGATGACTACAAGTCAAGCAATACACATGAAAAGATGAAGTACATTGACAATCCTTGGTAACAATTCCTGTGGAAGCTATTACATAAGTAACAACTGCAAGATAAGCCGAAATTAGAATCAAACTTGAAGAAACCCAAAAGAAGTAAAAATAGAAAGAAGTCAACAATCAAGAGGAAATTAGAAAAAGACTTGTGACACTTTGCAGAAGGCAATAAAGGATACAGACGGAAGCATGGACTCTCTTAGATGGAGGGAGCTGACTATATAATTCCAAAAGAAGAGCATGCATTCATGCATGTAGCAAGGATTAGAAGGGAGCTAATCCTAAATGATATGATCCATTGAGGATTATGAAGTATCTTTCCATGTTCCAACTAAAAGTAGTAGCCATGATAAACAATACATGTTCAGTTTGACTATAGAAGAAGTCTTCTTTGAAAAGAAGCCTTAAAGTATCCTTGGTTTTCCATCTACATCCATGATCCTATGATGAAAGGAAGAAGTTGGAATCTTCAGGGCATGGAATCTATAGAAGACTCCATGGACCCAAGAGCTAAAGTGAAACATAAGGAAGAACATGAAGATTCCAAGAAAGAAAGAAAAGCCAGAACAACCAGTTATTATAATAAGAATCACAAGACTACTAGCTTGGTTTGAACCCACTAGAAGCGATCAAGCAGAAGTAATGGAAGATATGATGAAGAACAGTATACATAAGAAATTGTGAAAAAGGATTATGAATGGAAGCATTGTGAGATTCAGAACTAGAGGTTCTTCTAGAAGGAGGAGAAGACTATGATAACAGCTTGTTCCCGTAAACCAGATATACCTCTACCTGAGCTATTATATCTCTTGCAGTATCCATGGATTGAAGTTTACATCAGTTGCTTGTAAAAGATTGTTCTTCCCAATAAGAGCATTTGAGGAAGAAGCTTATGTAAAGCAATCTCAAGGTTTTGAGGTATAACAAAAAGAGACCCATGTATGCAGATATAAGAAGACCTTGTATGGATTCAAACAACTTGATGCAGAGTATCTCATATACAATAGAAGCGTGGTGAAAACTTTCTATGACAGAGATAGTGTATCAGAATAGTTACTCAGAAGTTTGGGATGATGCATTGCTAATCCATGGCAAATTCTCATGATGACAGAAGAAGTGCTACTTGGATATGTTTCAGTTTGAGCCATGCCACGATGTCATGAACTAGCAGGAAACAGAAGTGTTGAATTCGACCATGATATATATTGTAATGATCAGAGCTACATGAAGCCTTCAGAGAAAACCAGTGTTCCATAACAAACCAAAGTACATTGAGATCAAGCATTACATTCTCCGCGATGAAGTCCAGAAAAGAGAAGTGTTTCTCCAATATATCTCCACAGATGAGCAGATAGCATATACTTTGGTAAAACCTCTGTCCAAGATGAAAAGTTTGCAAGCAGGGGCTCGTGGAGACGACTTCCTTATTGAAAAAGGAAGAGATTACTCCCAGGTTGGGAGGGAGCACTGATGTGTTATTGATTTATGGACAGTCATTTTTTGGTTTGAAAAATGGTCCAGGATGAGCAGTTCCTTTCCAGTTCGGAAAGTGGTTTGAGATTTCTGACGGACATACATTTTCCAGTTCGGAAAATGGTCTAGATCAGACAGTAATTTTCTTAATGAAAATGGTTCAATAGATTGTTGATGTACCATAGACAGTGATTCCCCTTGTGGCCAGTGTGGGGGAATGGTCTAGGACAGTCATTCTTCTTGGCAGTCACTATGAGTAGTGGTCAAGTAGAATGGTCTGCCTCGTCGGGCAATCATTCTTTTGAAGTTCGCAGTGGTGAGCAGTTTCGAAGAATGGTTTGTTTTGGAGGTTGGTGCAGAACAGTCATTTCCATTAGGAAATGGTCCGGACAATCATTCCCTAGGGCAGACTCATTCTATCCAAGTTGCCCTATGTTAAGTGCCGGAGGAATGGCCCAGTTAGATGAATGGTCCAGGTTCAGCAATCAGGGACAGGCATTCCCTAGGGCAGACTCATTCTCTCCAAGTTGCACTATGACTAGTGCCGGAGGAATGGCCCAGTTAGGTGAATGGTCCAGGCTCAGAAATCAGGGACAGTTATTCTTCTATGCTTGAGAAGAATAGTCAAGATAGCCCATGGCTGATATTTTTCTTTCTAAGGGCAGATGCTCTTTCATATCTCACAGATGTGAGTAGAAGAATGGCCCAGATGGCTCAGTTTATATCACGACATTGTTTCTGTGCAGGTTGATATCAAATGATATGATTGCTATGGAGACTGTATGTCTCTGGACAGTAGATGTATGCTACTGTGGTGGATGTGTTCCACCGGTTGTGACTATGTGTCACTGATTAAGTAGCCGTGTGCTACTTGGTGTGGTAGTGTACCACTGTATAGTAGTTGTGTACTACTATGGATAGACACAGTTGTGTTCTATTGAATCACATTGTTTTGATTGTCGTGTAGACTATCAGTAGTGTTGAAAATGATTCTCAGCTAGATGGCTAGTCGTGCTAGTGGACAGACATTCTCCAGGCGAAAAATGGTCCAGTAGATTTATTCTTCTAGGACGTATGTCTGGATTAGAAGAATAGCCCTTGTAGCCCATGGCATGGCTTGCAGCATCTGTTGAAATAGTTATTCTTCTAGGACATATGTCCGAATTAGAAGAATGGTTCTTGCATCACTCTGTGGAGTGAGTGACTTAATCAGTATCATGTCTGATTACTCAGACGGAGTATGGTTTCGAGAGATAAAGTTGATGCTATCAAATGATATTGATAATGTAGGGTGCTCGTGATCTAATCATGAGATAGCATGTATGGCTATGATGATGCTACCGATTGAATGGTATGTTTGTGCTCAAGACCATTGCTTTCAATACCTCCCTAGCTAGGAGGGAGTTTTGATATTAGGGTAGCTACGGGAGGTAATAACCTCCACGTGTAACCCTGACAAGAATAGAATATTCTAGGAAGCAAGAAGAAACCCTAAAGCATTGGACATAACCCTAGAAGACAAGTCGGCTAAAGGAAATATTTAATATTGAGTGTTTAGCCTCCAGAATGAGAAGTTGGCCTAGACAGCTAAGGAGAAATAGTATAAATACAGGACGCCAGAGCTCATTTTAAGGACACAGCTCGCAACTGCAGAAATATAAGAGTGTGCACTGCTGAAACTGAGTAAGTGTGCAAGTCTGGAGAGTAGCTACAATTGCAGCTACTGCAACCTTTATTCTCGATTTAGGCTTGGACTTTCTATTGGTTATGGTTTGGACTTTCTGCCTTGTGTGCTAGCTCTAGAGAGAGGTACGCTACATTGATTGGCTATTAGGCCTAGGGTTTGCTTCCGGAATTATTCTCTGTCAAGGTTAAGGTGCTCAGGGGTGGCTTCAGCCTATGGTTGGGTGGCAAAATTGCTATATTGTCTATGGTTAAACAAGCACACCTATTATTTCTAACAGTTATGAGAGTTAACGTCAAGCTTTCCATTCATCAAAGGAAGAAAAATGAGGATATATTCCACCATATTAGCATGAGGACAATAAACAATAAAATTCAAAACCTAAAGAAAGGAAGGAAAGTAAATGTCAAAAGTCTAGGGAGAAATGGCCTCCAAGTCACACATGCGAACCAAAATGATAGCAACATTGTAGAATTGAAAATGGGAAAGAAATAGAGGTTTTCAAACAAGAAGACATGTTAGAATCTAATGATGACGAAACTATGTCAGAAATATTATTAGCAACAATCACATGCACCCATTGACCTTGAAAGAAAGAAGAAGTGTTATTCCAAAAGGAAGCTATCATTCAAAAAGTAGACACACAAGCACCTACAGTTAAATATAATCCACCTCATCTATGGAATGCTAATAAGATCCAGGACCCTATGAGCGAAAAACCAAAGATCTGGCTTGCTACAATGACAGGAAGATTACAACTTGAGGCCCTAGAGGAATCATAAAAAATAGAAACGTCACAATGCTAATAGATTATGAATGTACACACAACTTTGTTGATGTCAATATTGCCAAAAGACTAAACCCTTTTGTATACCCTACCAAGAATTTCACTATTATAATTGCAAATGAGCAACAAGTCAAAGGAGTAGAAAGATGCCATAAGGTTTTGTACGAATACAAAACTTCGAACTACAAAGAAGATTCTACGCTCTACCACTCAATAGGATCAATATGGTATTAGATGTGGAATGGTTGATCTAATTAGGTACTTACAAAACCAACCTCCAAGATCAATTCATGGAATTTAATTAGCAAGAAAAGAATTATAAATTTTATGGTTCTAAACCTCCATCCTACAATAAAAGTTCTTTGCAAACAGTTAAGAAGGAAAATTGCAAAGAATGGCCAACACACATTTCAATGTCATCTAGGAAATCATACAGAAGAACTTCAAAGTAGTATGCTCATGCTACAAGCAAACTTTGCTAGAAATCAAACCCAAATCAAGAACCAATACAACCCTTAACAACCAAATATAAAAGTGCCAATGAAGGCATTCCAAGAAGACGGAATCATTTGTAGCATCTCCTTACAAAAATGCTTTGAGAACAAAGCAACTTTCAAGGGGGGAGGATATGTAATGGACATTGAAATAGAATAAAACATAAGAACAATCATCCTCAAGGGTTAGATCGAGCGATCATGAGCCAAATGTGAGATATTTCCCCCGAAGTTGGGGAGGTCATGCGTTCAACTCTCTCGATCCCCTCAGGGCTAGGCTCTGTAATCAAGGCTAATAGTTTACGTCATTTACCCTCCATGGATCATGGGGAAGTACTCGAAGGGTTTTCTGCAAGGTGTTCCTTGGGAAAAAAAAAAGAACAATTAAGACACCTTTAATAATTATAATATCATTAATTAAGTCAAACTATTTCAAAAGGGCACAACATTCCATGAGATAGCCCACTAATATATATTTATGCATTACCTTGGGCCCTTTGTAAACCATCAATCATCTTTTATATCATAAATATTTTTTAAATATATGTTTGTCTTCAGGCGTGGATCATAAGTATTTATACATAACAATAGGAAAGATAAATGCATGCCTCTATGAGATATTTGCTAGGTGATAGCATCAACTCAATAGACCTCTAAATGCTACTAGGTATTATCTAAACCCAACATCCTTTCATAATGGGTCCCATAAACTTGAATCAAAGGTGATAGAAGGCTTGTTTTGATGCATTTAGAGAACGTTCCATGATATGAGGGCTCAGGATTCAATTCATTAACAACTCCAAAAGTACATGAACGTTGAAGGAATACTTGGCTATGATATGGCAACCTAAGAGAGTAAGACCATACTACCAGCTAACTTGATTTATTTTCAATCTTGATTTCTTTTGAAATTTGCATTTTCCTATGAATTTTAAAGTTTAGATATTTTCTTATTAATATTGTAGCATATCCTAGTTAAGTGAAAAGAGGATTCAAATAGTCATAACCATAAGCTTTAAATGCTATCTATCCAAGTGTTGAGCCAAACTTACGGTGCTTCTAGGAATGAGCATAATTGGAGTATCTTCAAGCACATACACTTCAACATAATGGATTAGTAGAAAAGCATATGAATGATTTACTTCTCATACTATAATCTTCAACTCCACAACAAACAGTTGGAATCTCAAATTCCGTACAATTATCACAACATTATTATTATCATATCATTCTTTATCTTCCTTTTTCTATTTGTCTAAACTAAACTTAGAAGTTCTTTAATATCATGAAGAAGCAAGAGAAACAAAAACAACCAAGTACCAATCATGAACCCGTCTCTGATGGGAACCAACCTCTGACTCAACACAAGTGCTAAACTTTGGGAGAATCTCAGAATTCCAGTCAAAAAAGTGCATGTTGGCTCTTAACCCTCAAGATTTTCAAGGGTGAAAAACTATGGGTTAACATGACCACAACAGAGTCGGTTCTTATGCACAAATGCCCATGCACTTATGTTTGGTGAATGTTCTCTTTCTTCATTGATTCTTAAGCAACAGTTAGTAGCCACAAAATTCAAGTACTCAACCCAATGGTAAATGGTAGTTGCTTTAAACACTTGGCAGCAGAATAATCTTCCAGTACTACTGATTTTCTGCTAGTGCTCACTGGTTTTTGTTTTTTGTTGTTGTTGTTTTTCTTTTTTTTTATGTCTGGATAAAAATGGCCAAAGGCCTTTTCCAGATTGGTTCTGAAAAATATGTGCCCAAAGGCTGGAATCAGACAAGGTCTGGAGAAAAAATGTGGCCAAAGGCCAGGATCAGACAGGCTCTGATAACACTGTTATGAACAAACCTGTTCAATAACTAAATAAACACCCAATCCAAATACAAGTGGGCAAAGAAATCCATATAGGATAAAATACATACTTGTAATAATAAATGTGCTGAATTACAAGAGCTCTTGTGACAGTATAAGTACTCATTGACTGGTCACGAGGTTGAGGGGTTATGACCCTTTGTGATTTAATTATTAATTTTATTATGTAGTATACTAGTATGTGATGCATATTTGTGCATATTTTGTGTATGTTTTTTTTCAATGTTGCCACGCTCCCACCCTCCAGCTCATAAGCGAGAATGAAATTGTTGTTACCTTGCCAGCCCCAACAACAATTAGCTCACAAAGAGCCCCGATCAACAATCCTCTCACAGAGAGCAGACATGTCACAAGTGGATTTGAACCTGGGTGGGGAGGATAACAGCATCTCCTCTCTTACCACTCAAGCTAGACCCAATTGACTATTTTTGTGTGTGTGTTGCATTCAACAACTTCTGTATTTTCTCTCGTATACTTGTATGTTCTAGTCATTGAGAATAGAAATGCCCATAACATTGTTAATCTGGGCATTAGTGATATTCTAATAGTTCCCCTGACTCTTAGCAAGGTGTCAGAGTCAAACTGTATTCAAGCAAAAACTTTAACTCCTATTGTCAATTTGTAAGACTACATTGTATAAGATTAAACATTGCTAAAGAATCCATAAAACTACACCAAATATTCACCATTGAAAGTAATCCATTGCAACAGGATAAAAGTGATAGTTGACAGAGACATAGAATATGCAAAAGCATAATGAAACCAGTGAACTGCAAAATAATCAATAAGGACCATCCAATTCCAACATGCACACTAGCCCATTAATGACTAAGTATTTGAGAGTCAAAGAAAGCATTTAATCCCAATGACTAATTCATTAGCAGATAACAGTAACTGCTATTACCTGATGTCAATGAATAAAGCTCTTTGCAGAGAATCAATGCATCAGTAGAATATAATCATAACCTATTATTTGATACAGCTTTACAAATTTGTGCCAAAAGTGTTCTCATAGAAAGGAAAATATTAGCCTTTGTGGCGAACGCATTGCAATGCATGGCAACATAATCCTTGCCAAAGACATAAATAATGGATAAAGTTAATGATAAGAGTGAATTGCAATCTTCTCAATACATATAGGAGAAATAATCTCAATAAGGAAAACCCAACTCTAGCATACAAACTTGCCTATACATGTTATAAAACACCAAATATCTGATAGCTGAACAACTCGTTTAATCCCAATCACTAAATGATTTAACTGATAAAAACTGCCATGACTACTTGTCAATGAATAATGGCCTTGGTTCTAAAATGTGTGCAGCAAACAAAAAGTACTATCAAAACAACTATCCACAAAAATTGTCTTTATTACCTGGTACAAATGGGTAAAGGTCTTGGACTTGGCCAAAAATTGTTTGCAGCAGAAAAATATCATAATTAAAATTAGTTGTGACAAGTCTGTGTAAAAATAGTAAACTAACCTTTGTAGTGCCTGTGGAATTGATATACATGTAAATTGGTTTCTCAGGGTCATCATACTGCAGATAGAGTAATTCTGCCATAATTAATTCTGTCACGGCTGGAACAAGTGACATTCCCAAATAGACAATTCGACTTTTAAACAAATAGGATGCTAGATCTGGAGGCGGTTGCTCCCATGCAGTTCCTCTTTGAAAAGGAATAACCTGAAACATTGAATTTTTTATCAGAAAACCTGTGATGTGCACAAGTAACCACCCAAACACTGAATAGAAGGATATAAGACCTAATAGCACATAGCTCTATAACACTTTATTTTGCAGATAACTTGAAAACAAATTTGCAACCAATCATAGCCATTCCTTGCATGTCGAAAGATTGGTCTTGCAAACATTTTTTTCAATATAAATCATAGAAAACACAAGAACTGTATCATTTAGTTAGGAACTCGTGACAGGGTAGATTTTTGAAGTCACTAATGGTGTGGAAAAATCTTCTCACACTTGGAAGGTGTTACACCTCATATTGTATGAGGTTCCACCTTGTGACTTTCATCACATTGATGGAGATTTGCTGCTTGTTCCTTGGAGCTACTGGACCGACTTGAGGGGGAATACATTTTCATGGAGCCCCTTTCTTTTCATGACATTGGTTTATTTTATGGAGGTCCTTGGTTTGGGGGAGTTTCACTTTTCCTTGACTGGATGATTATGCTTGTTGCTTGGTGGCCTTCAAACATGTGCTTTCCTTGTTGATCACCACTTGGTTCCACTTATGGATGGATGTGGAGCATACTATCTCATTATTGTTGATATTATGGTAGCTGTGGGAGGTATTAACCTCCACGTGTAACCCTGACAAGAATAGAATATTCTGGGAAGCAAGAAGAAACCCTAAAGCATTGGACATAACCCTAAAAGACAAGTCAGCTAAAGGAAATATTTAATATTAAGTTTTTAGCCTCCAGAATGAGAAGTCGGCCCAAACAACTAAGGAGGAGCAGTATAAATATAGGACGCTAGAGCTCATTTGACAGATACAGCTCTCAACTGCAGAAATTTAAGAGTGCGCACTGCAGAAATTTAGTAAATGCACAAGTCTGGAGAGTACTTGCAGCTGCAGCTACTGCAACTTGTATTTTTGGTTTAAGATTGGACTTTCTCTTGGTTATGGTTTGGACTTTTTCTTGGTTATGGTTTGGACTTTCTGCCTTTTGTGCTAGCTCTAGAGAGAGGTAATTGGCTATTAGGCCTAGGGTTTGCTTCCGGAATTATTCTCTGTCAAGATTAAGGTGCTCGGGGGTGGCTTCGGCCTATGGTTGGGTGACAATATTGTTATATTGTCTATGGTGAAACGAGCACACCTATTATTTCTAACAGGTTATGGGCCCACACTATCTTCGGAGAGTCTAACCACTAGAAGATAGATTGGGAAGATTTGCTCAATTATAGTTATAGTCAAAGTTTTTGCTTCAGCCAGAAACCCTAACCCTCTTGTTGAGGCACCTTAAGTGAACAAATTGACCTAATTTTTGGATAGCCTAGTGCACCCTAACCTAGCGCACCTCTTGGTACTCTCAGCAAGCTAAGACGTCAAGTTTGAGTTTTTGGTCAAAGTCAAAGGTTGACCAAGTCAAAGCAATCATGACCTACTCTATGAAGTCAAAAAACAAGTTAGAAGGGGCTTCTAACTTCAGAGCATGGAAGACAATGATTGATCTCATCCTTGCCAAGAATAAAGTGTTGGATATCGTGAAAGGAAAGATCGTGGAACCACAATTTGAAGAAGGAAAAGAAAAGGAACCTCAGAACGTTGCAATTATGGAGAAGTTCAAAGACAATGACATCAATGCCATGAGTATCATAGTGGACTCTGT
>SNQJ01S0084177.1:78731-109489 GCA_010110895.2 Picea sitchensis
CCTCCTCTAACCATGCAGATGCCTCCTCCATGATAAGCATCTCAGCCTCCACCCTCCACTTAGACAATACATCAATATTGTTCAAGGAAATGGCATCCACATCCAGTGTTCTATCCATTTGCTTCAACCATAGTTAGAGATTGTAATGGACATACACCAAGTCATTGAGACGTTGGAACTCCAACCTATAAGAGGGTCATAAAAAATTAAATAAGTTTTAACTTTTGAGGGTCATAATATATTAGAGGGTCATAGACTCATAAATTACAAATTGCAATACATGTAATTGCTCATAAGTTCTAACCTAGTGTGTTTCTTTTAGTGTATTTTTTCAAATACACTCCAATTGCGTTCACATCCCGAAGAGGTACAGGTTTGACTCAGGATTCGAATGACAAATCTCTGTAAATTTGGTGCCCTTGCACCATAGTTTCACCACCAAACATCTACAACAAATAAGAAAGAAAGAGAACATAAAGAAAACATAATTAAACTTTCAAATAAATTTTAAAACACATAATTGAAATTTGAATTTTAAAAACATAAAGTTCTAAGTTGAACTATATTCTAAATTCTAATGACTTATGTGGCATCAAAACGTTCCTTGCAACAACCATGTCTTCATAGCCAAATAGTCTAGTACCATCCCGATACATCTCTATCTCGCGATTAATATCGAGCCGAATCACGACATCAGGTACCATCCTCTGAAGACAAGTATGGAGCTCTTCCATCACCTCGCCATCAAAATCAAAGTTGCATTTGTAGGAAAATGAGGGGTTGAGGAAAACTGTTGTTGCATGAATGGGTCGATGGAGCATCCCGGTCCATTGAGTATCAATCAAATCCCATAATAGCATCTGCCTACGAAACCCATGGCTACCCTTGCCCACATAATAAGCTCGGATAGCTTTTTTGGCCCTATCCATGGCCTCATACAAATAGCCCATTGTGGGCTTATCGCTATCAACCAATCTCAGAACCTTTACCAAAGGTTCACTCACTGAACACACCTCTGCCACTCCTTCCCAGAAGGAGTCATTGTACACCAATCTGGCAATGGTTTTCCCATCCTCTCTCCTGCTATATGTAGAATCCCGCCACTCATCACAAATAAACATTTGCTTCAACTCAAACTAACATCGAAGCAAAGACTGAAGAGTAACGAAGTTGGTGGCAAAACGAGTGATTGCAGGATGCCGCAACTCCCTGTTTTTGGTGTGTCTCCTCATGAGGCTAAGAACGAAAGTATGGTTATATATGAACTTGGGGACGCTCCTAGCCCGATTGATCACCTCCTTGATGAAGGAGGTTTTCCCCATATCCTCGAGCATCAAATCAATACAGTGTGCAGCGCATGGAGTCCTGAACAATGAACAGTACCTCTCCATAAGCAACCTACCAACAGCCACATAATTAGCTGCATTATCTGTTATGATTTGCAGCACATTATGCAAACCGATCTCTTGGATGAACGCATCCATCAACTCACACAACAATGTTGCATCTTTCACATGTGTTGATGCATCCACTGATTTGATAAACATGGTATCTCTGGGACAATGTACCAAGAAATTGAGAAGGGACCTACCCTTCCTATCTATCCAGCCATCAGACATCACTGTGCATCCAGAGATCTCCCATAAATACTTGAACTCTGCCAATCTAGAGTTGATGTCCTTCTTTTTTTCTTGAAGAATTGGCCCCTGCAACTCCTCAAAGGTAGGGATTTTATACGTTGGACCAACAACAACAATGGCATCAAACATAGACTGCCAAAATGGATTGTTCTTGGTGATGCCGAGAGGTATGTCACTCCAGAAAAGACACCTCCCCACAGCCCTGTTTGCTTCTTTCTTCTCCTTTTTCTTCAACATTGACCCGATGGAAGGTTGTGCTCTAGGGATGGTTCGTGGATCAAAAAAAGATGTGAACCTCTCAGTACCTGAATCTATGGTGCCCCTCCCACTACACTGTCCCTCTGGGGTAGATGTCGTTGAAGTTCTAAATGAAAGTTCAGCCTTCTTTGCAGTTGCTTCATCTTTATTTTTATCCTTTGCTTCAAGTGAATCAAATGCAATTCTCATAATCTCCAGGTTAGTATTAGGACAAACGTCAACATCATGCCCGGGATTTCAACTAAATGATATTTCAACCTGCAAATCCCTCCTGACATTTTCTGCCCACAGAATTTGCAACTCAATCGTTGTCGGTTTGTCCCATCTTCAAGGATCCCATACACCCAAAATGGATCCAAAGGCTTCGACATATTTTTTGATGAAATTAACAGCTTCAAAATTCAACCCTAAGGCACAAAAAAAACAAGAAAATGATATTAAACCCCACTAGAAAAAAAAAAACAACCCATTGGTAAAACAAATCAGACCTCTAGATTAGATTATTAGCAATGAAAAATGACAATAAGTGGGTGGAGAAAATTAACATCAAGGCTCAAGCTTGTTGTCCCATAAAAAAAAACGTTACATTGTTTTATGGGCATGAAAATAATCGCAAAATGACCTAAAAAATAACCAAAACATAGGCAAGCAAAGAAGCAAGCAAACTTGCAAAAATCTATGGAAAAAAAGCATTAACATGGTGGGATTTAAATACATACCTATGAATGGGAGATTCAACATTGGTTGGCAAATGAAATTGAACCCTTGCTCCACTTAAAAATCCTTGATGGTGATGATGATGGTTGTTTAGTTGCCTCCACAATGATTGAGGAAGACCACAAACCCTTCTCCTTCCTTCTCCAACAGCAAACAAGTCAAATGAGCAAAAAAAAAAAAGACCAAATCGCCTTTATCCCCGCGGATTAGGCACATCCCACGATTTTTGAGTCGACTCACGACTTTTTCCAAAAAATCGTCGACTTTTTGTTCACTTTTGAAAAAATCGCGATTTTTTCAACAGTGCTTTAAACCCCTTTAAAATATTATTACTACATTGCCTTCGCTAATCATGAAATTTAACGCCTTGGAAGTTGAGACAGTACACTTCTCAACTAGTTGCGAGTTCCAACGGATTCTAGTTGCTCACGATTGATGCTATGATTCCTTAACCAATGTGATCTTTGACAGCTTGGCAACAACACAATGGTTATCTTTGGCATCTATACTATATATTGCAGCGGAATAATAGAAAAGAGAGCTTGATAATTGAGTTGTGATGCGTTTAGAAGGGTTGTGTTTAGATGGAGGCGTCACGATTCAGATCTCAGACGATGTTTAATATACTCAACCCCTCAGCGAACGAACACAAGTGTAGCGACTTATACCCTTGCTCAATAGCAGTTAACCCTATATTGAATTTAACGACCACATGCGTAGTGGCACGGCTCAGGCAAGTATTCCCAACAGCAGCTAGTTTAATTCAACAATTCATTGATCGAATCCTCTATTGAAATCCCTTAAGACCTCGGCAAATAATCCTCCACGTGCTTAGCGAGTAGATCGGATGGAATAGACGGATTTAGGCAGTGGAATTTGTTACTATACATCTAATTTGTGACTAATTTTCTTTTTCTTTTTCTTTTTTTCTAGTATCCCCCTTTTTTTTTTAATTTTCAGCAAAATGGTAACTTTTTTTTAACGAATTTCTGATTTTTTCCATTCAAATTTCTTTGTAGCGGAATTATGTTTTGTAATTCACCTTCGTGAATTTGAGTTTTTCTTCAAACAAAATTTCTAAACTTAGAGCGGCCAAGGGCCTATTTGTGGTCAAGGACCAATTCTTCAGAGAACTCTGAAATTTTAGATGGCCAAAAGCCAATAGATATGTTACCAAAAGCAACAAAAATTTGACCAAAAAGGTCTGGCGGCCCAAGGCCGAGATCAGAATCGCTCTGATACCAAATGGGGTGAACCAACTCTATTCATACACGAAATATCCAAAATACTTGGAATATAAAGAAACCCATTTAGGATAATAATATATATCGAATAATAATGTATAAGAATATGAATATGAGATGCTTGATTACAATTGAGGGCCTTGTTATATATACCTAAATGAAATGCCCTTTCATTAATAGTCATGTCTTTTGGATAAGACACATCTTTTCATTATAATGTCTTTTCATTAATTAATTATTATCATTTATTATTTATATTATTTATTCTTCACTTAGATGTCAAATCACTTAATAATTGTCCTTTTACTTATGTCAAATCAGCAAGACATATATGGATGTAAATAACAATGCATAAAGAACATACATATCTGAAAATCAAATCTGGAAATTGCACAAGTTTTGGACAGCCAGAAACTTGAGTAATATGGTTAAAATGAAGTGCATGTACATTTCATAGTCTTCTCTCAAGACTAGAACAAATCCTCCCAATTCTCCAAACCCTAGCTAGGGCAAATCAACAAGACCCTAGCAACCAAGAAACTCCAATGTGCAAGAATCACTCCAACACATCCTGCAAGGAAAGACATCCTCTCCTATTCTTCTTCACAATTCCACCCTAGGGTTTTATCATAAAACCCTAATCTCCAATCTCCAAGGGATAAACACTAACCCTCAAACTCTAAGATACTCCAAGAAGACCAAGAAATCCTAGCAACTCGATAAAGAGGAAGATCAAGCACATGCGAAGACTCTAGAGAGAGAGAGAGGCTAGTGTGCACCCTTCTCTAGGTCCAATCTCATCACAAGAGTGAATACAAGTGAATGAATGAACATATATGAATGCAAAGACTCTCTCCTTCCTCTATTTATATGAAAGGTAAGGGAGGCCAACAATACAATGTGGGCCTTAGCCCTTACAAGCAACCTACAATGAGCACTCGTAGGCCAACACAAGTGAGATGCTACACTTTAACGAACATGTGTCATGCTCCAAGTTGATGTCGTGCACAATAATGGCTCCAGGGTGATGTAGCTATGCAAAGCAAGTCCACATCCCTCCATCACAAGCCTCGACGAACTCCATCGATCCTCTTAAGCAATGTACTCCACTCAATCAATTGCCCCTGCAAAAGTACAATCGAAGCCCCAAGCATCCCCAAGCCATCTCCAATCCTCCAAACAAGACCCTAATGCCCTCCTCCAAGTTGCACAATGCTCCTCATCCCATGTAGGGCACTCTCCAAGCAAGTGGATCCTCCATGGGGCCCCAATGAAGGGCATCCACCAAATTGTCAAGAGAACTCCATCATCTAAGGGAAGAACACTAAGCCAGCAACCATTTGAGGTCAAGCATCCACTAAGCAAGCTATTTCAACTGTGCAAATCCATCAAGGACTATCTCTCATGTGCCAATCCATCTCGGACAATCCAGGGGTTGAACATACACCATGTACCCCAAATCTCATGAAGCACCCCAAGCATGGTGTAAACACTTTCAAAGTAACCCAAAAGTTAACACTCCCTCTTTATGAGGAAAGTGTTTACACCAACACCTATCGACTCCCTCTACAACTCCACAAAATCTGTTAGCTACAAATCTATACATATTGCAGTCTTGGAATCAACCACTACCATCTATAAGGAACTTGTCACCCATGTTATCATAGCATCTCAATCCTCCAATGAATGATGACCACCTATGAATATGAAGGAATGTCTCTCTGTAACCAAAGCAGCATGCCAAACTCCATCATCCTCCATATCCTCTAACAACTGGACCAACTTGAACCAGGTCAACTCCCTTATCCTGAGAGAATCCTGAAGTAAGAGTAACACCATGGTCAACTCTCTCTACTTGAGAGAATCCATGATCCAAAAGTGTCATCATGAGCAACTCCCTCTATCTACGAGAATCAATGATCCCTAGCTCTGTACTCTATAATACTTCCATCAGCTGCAACTCTGGAATCTGTCTCAGCATCATCCTCCATCGAGGTATCACACCTCTCCTCCAATGGATAACTCGAAGGCTCATGGATGAAATCAATCTCATCATCACCCCTCTCCTCCTCTATACAATTGGAAGTCTCAAGAATGGAAGAAACCAATGCAATATGACTAGCCTTCACTAAATATATAGGCCCTCCTACATGCTCTCGAGCCTCTAAATTTGGAACAGCAACCTCCACATTCTCCTCAATCATTGAAGGAAAATCTTACAAACTGAATGATCTCACAGCCTCATCAACACAAGATGTTATCAAAGCATTTGCAATCAGCACTAAACCTAGCTCTATGACCTCTCGCCATGCATGTGCCTCCTCAAAGCTAAAAGGCTATTCCAGCCTCCTACTAGAATGTACACGTGCCACTGGATCAAAAAATAACCTACAAAGCCCAATCTCTCTCACCACTCTGGCCAAAGTCCTCGGACTAGCTAGACTACAATGACTGATGGTGCATTGTTATCCCTCAAAAGAAACTCTCCAATGTATATTTGGCATACAAGAAAGTGAAAGGAGGTTCTTCCTCAAACCATGAACCAATAAAATGTGATCTAGCACTATAACATCACCTGAAGGCAATCGAAATGAAATGGAACCAACTCCTCTCATGAGGTAAATGGCATCATCGCCAAACTCCACAGTCATGCCTCCCTCTTGCTCCTGAATCATGTTGAATAGAGACCTATCAAATGTCATGTGTCTCAAAGCTCCACAGTCCACAACATACCAACCAACAATAGACACAGTGTTAGAAGATAAATAAGAAGACATGGAAAAGGCAGTCTCAAACTGAGAGTTCATCTCCTCTATACCAGCAAGAGTCCCAGTTGCAACCTATCTCGCACCCTTTCCCTTCTTCTTCAATAGACACTGCCTTGCATGATGTCCCATCTTGTGACATTGGAAGCACATCACCTTACTCAAGTCTTTCTTTCATGTATCTATAACATCCTTCTTCTTGAAGCCTTTCTTGTTATTCTTCTTTATCTTCCAAACGAGACCAATAACATCTACTTCCCCTTGTTGTTCTGAACAAGACCACAATCTAATTTCTTCCTGCAAAAGATCAACCCAAAGCTTGGGAAACTTTGGTATATTTTCACGAGCACAAACACCCTAAACAGTGACTCTTGATCNTTGCAACCTATCTCGCACCCTTTCCCTTCTTCTTCAATAGACACTGCCTTGCATGATGTCCCATCTTGTGACATTGGAAGCACATCACCTTACTCAAGTCTTTCTTTCATGTATCTATAACATCCTTCTTCTTGAAGCCTTTCCTGTTATTCTTCTTTATCTTCTGAACGAGACCAATAACATCTACTTCCCCTTGTTGTTCTGAACAAGACCACAATCTAATTTCTTCCTGCAAAAGATCAACCCAAAGCTTGGGAAACTTTGGTATATTTTCACGAGCACAAACACCCTAAACAGTGACTCTTGATCCTCCATCTTAGTTCCAATGGCTACCAATTGATCATTCAATTCATTAATCCTAGTCAAGTAGCTCACCATAGTATTTGTCTTGCTCATGCGAACAACTGATAGTTGGTTTTGCAAAAGCATCTATCAAGAAGCACGAGACTTCTGAAATAACTCCACCAACAAATCAAACATGTCCTTTCTTGTTTTCTCTACAATGTGAGAGATGATCCTTCACAAAATCAACAATGATTCTCTTCACCTTGGCTACTTTCTTTCGATGAGGGGCCAACTATGCTAGAGCGGTAG
Organism: Picea sitchensis; assembly: GCA_010110895.2. Lineage (NCBI taxonomy): Eukaryota > Viridiplantae > Streptophyta > Pinopsida > Pinales > Pinaceae > Picea > Picea sitchensis. Next base: position 86,328 of record SNQJ01S0084177.1, read on the forward strand.
GTTTTGGAATCTCCTTCGCAACATGTTCCCAAAGATCAACTTCCTCCATAAGTAACCGAAGTCTCAACTTCCAAGGAATAAAATTGAAGGCCCCTTCCAATCTGTCACACTCTTTGAGACCGAGAGTCGTCTTTATACATCCAGAACAAGTCCCAAGTGCACAAAATCAGTAGTATATAAAGTAGACAAAACCTTTCTAGGGTACAAATGCTTCTCCCAAGCAACCTAGGGTTTCTCACCCAATGACCTCGACGAGGTCAAGTACTTGTCCCAAGTGAACTCCAACTGAAATACAAACTCCCTCTTACTCAAGAGTGATCTCAACCATAACAAGCTTTAAAACCATGTGGAAATTTCCTAGAATTCAAAATTCAACGCAAAACAGAAATTTCACATTCAATCTAGAAGGTTTCTCGAATCTTAGCTCTGTGAATTTTTTGCCTTAGGGATGTTGTAAAACAAGATACAAAACAACAACAAAAGAGTACAGTGTTTCACTTCCAAACAGCCCAAACTTCCCAACAATTCAAGGAGAAAAAATACCAAACCAAAGGGATAAATTTCAACCCTTTTAGGGCAACTTATGAGCCAACAACCATATCTATAAATACTCTCAGTAGTAATTACAGCAGTACAATAGTAGTATGACAACAGTAAAATACGTCCCTTGTATTCTTCACTCAGATGTCAAATCACTAACAATTGTCTTTTTACTTATCTCAAATCAACAAGACAATATGGCTATAAATAACAATGCATAAAAAACATATATAGCTGAAAATCAAATTTGGAAATTACACAAGTTTGGACTGCTAGAAACTTCATTAGTATGCTCAAGATGAAGTACATGTACATACCATAGCCTTCTCTCAGGGCTAGTACAAATCCTCACAGCTCTCCAAACCCTAGCCAGAGCAACTCAACGAAACCCTAGCAACCACGAAGATCCAATGTGCAAGAATCACTGCAACACATCCTCTCCTCCTCTTCTTCACAATTTCACCCTAAGGTTTTATCATGAAACCCTAATCTCCAATCTCCAAGGGATAAATCCTAAACCTAGACCTCCAAGATACTCTAAGAAGACCACAAAACCCTAAGTAACTCAAGAGAGGGAGAGATTGAGCACATGTGAAGACTCTAGAGAGAGAGAGAGAGAGAGGCTAGTGCACACTCTTCTCTAGGTCACATCKCATCACAAGAGTGAATATGTAATAAATAATAATAATAAGTAGATTAATGAAAAATCAAAGGACACACCTCTTACCCATAGTTTTTAAAACTAGAACCAAACATCGAACCGGTCACCTATCAAMTCGRACATCGAACTRGAACTGGATCGACTCGGACCGGTTTGATTTTAACGACTCGGTTCAATAAAAAATACATTAAATAATTAAATTTTAATGAAAAAAAATATTTTAAAGCTTTCAAACCATGATTCCAAACCATTAAACACAAAATATGCAAAGTTTGTTCATCTATATACCACGTAAGGGTGTATATATCAAAATGGCACCGAGTGCAATACATATCAGCAACAAAATACATAATCATTGAGGCTCTAAATGGCCTCTACAATCCATAATGCCCAGGTAGCCCCTTCCCTGGCCACTGAATGACAAGTTTCCTATGTTGGCCCTTGCAATTTTTGAAGCAGAGAAGCCTCTAGAAGAACAACAGCAGAATAATGATGGTTGGGAATTCATTGTTTCCAAGCCCAAACCGCCAACCAAAGGCTAGGAAGGGCCATCTAACAATGATAAAGATGACCAGGCCCCTGCATCTGTAATGGTTCCCGCTGCTGCAATTTTTTTATGTTTTTATGATGATTAATTATGGACTTTGGTTCCAGAGGTCGCCAGCATGGCAAATTAATGTTCTTGGACTTGGATATTCTTTTGTTCCTCATGTTCAAAGTAGACAATTGCCATACCAACTCATTTGAGGAGGATATTTGAAATTTCATAAGCCATTTAAAATTTCATTTCAGGTTTTACCAGAAACTTGAAATTTCATATTCTTCCTTCTTACCCAATGATAAGCCCATTCTCATTGAGGATGAGCTCTACAATGTCTCCATAGTGCTAACTGGCTAACGATGTTAAATAAATTTGTCACTATCGGCTATAATAGTTTCACTGTGCTCATCCCAGCTCGAACCTCATGTTTGATATCGAACCAGTCGGTTCGACGGTTTTGATATTGAACCGGATTCAATCCGGTCGGTTCGATACCAAACGGGGCATCGGGCTGGGTTGAAGGTCGGGTTGATTCGGTCACCTATCAACTTGGTCGGTTTGGCGATTTGATAACAACCCGGTCCGGTTTTAAAAACTAGGATCTTACCTCGTGACTAGTGAATGCATACAAGTACACTGTCATGAACCTCATTGTTATCATCATCTTATTAGTTATCTATTATTCAATATATATTCTTATATAATTGCAGAGATATTTTGTCAATAAACATGAACTATGTTTACTACATTTGGTATCAACGTCGTTGACTTGGCCAACTCTAGGTTAATTCCACATAACCCTCAAATTGCTATTATATGCAACCACAATTACAATCAACCCAGCCATATACTGTCAATTCTATATGATCCACACAAGTCTAGTTGCAATGTCGAACAGGTTTGTTGTATAAAGTACATCCACTAGCACCATCCATACATTTCCATGCACTTTTTCTGTTGCAATTTCTCAATCCGTATGGTCTGAAATTTATGTTCCATACATCATTGTGCCATTCGCGACATATTGTCCGCGTGATCACCTATGCATTCTGCAGTAATCTGCAAATCCATCATTGTATGTTGCCGCCAACTTCCATGCAAACTATCATATGATTAACTAAAGACTGTACATTTTCGCTTTCTCCACCCATACACAACTGCCTTTTTACCCACATGTGATTGTTCCATACGGGTTTTTCCTATGGTTGCACCCCCTTAAATATTTTTTAAAATTTTTACCTTGGAAATTATATGGTAAGGTCGGCTTGGGTTATAAAGTCACTTTATTAAAGTTTCCACCTTGGCTTCTAAAGTCACCTAATAAAAACTCTATATAAAGAAATATAAGGATTTAAGAGTGGAATCCACAAAGAAAAAGGCCAACCGCAAGATGGTAAGCAATGATGAATTACACAAAGATGTTAACCGATGTAGAGATGAGGTAAAAAGAACCAAGAGAGTTGGGGGAAAAAATCGACAGCGTCAAAATTGTGGGTTTTGAATGAACATGGCGTTGAATGAACCAATGGATCTATGCTTGCATTGCCCATTTGGTTTTCTCTCTAATGGATGTGTGTTAGGAAAGTAGTGTTTGAACTCCTCCTGAACTCGTATTCATTCCTTTTGTCATTTGTCTTCTAAGGATGGAATTGTGATTAAAGCGACCCTTTGAGGTGAGCCATCTGAGCCTATACTTGGCAAATTTCGATCCATCCTCCTTGATCCCCCTCCAACAACATACATTCACCTTCTTCGTGTTTTCTTTATTGCAAGTTGCAGATGCCACCACAATGCATCACCCACCTCTACAATAAAACCAGCCTGAGCTTCACATAATACATCTTGCAATAGTAGAGGAAACCCCCACCTCTGGCCCGAGAACCGACTCGAAGGCCTGAAGTAGCGTAGGGAAATGCATCGGCGCATCATGCCCCAACATTCACCCCCTCTAAAAGTGAGAGAGCGGGGGGGACAACATGGGGAACAACACCCACAATAATTTTTTGATTTAGGATTAGCTAAGCTAGCCCTTGTACTTATCAAAACCTATAAAATGTGGTTCTCACCACGATTCTAATCACTTAAATGTACATGCATTCATGCCCTTGTACTTCTTAAAACCTATAAAATGTGRTTCTCACCACAATTGTAATCACTRAAATTTACATGCATTCATGATTATTCGGGTACAAGGATACACACCAAACACTTGTGYTAATCTTTAATGTGATGCATTTTTAAATGTGTTGGGCCATTGGCCCATATCTTCAACATATAAAGCTCTAATACAGATTTTGACCTTATTAAAATCCCAAAGYTAATGAATAATTATTAAAAGTGCCATAATATATTAACAATAAATAAACAGTAAAGTTTAAACCCTGTTCAGAAATCCACTAGCAAATTGTAATGGTAGTAAATAACAGATTGAATAAGCAGAAATAAGARTGTTAGAGTAAAGTCCAAGCATATTCAAGATGTTGTRTGAAAATATCGAACAGAGTTAGCCTGCAAGCACCTCCCTAAGGAGACCTTTGATTCCAAATCCAAGTTGATTACAAATGTGGGTATAGTAAGTATCTATAGTGGCTAGTAGAGACCTCCCAAGCCTCAGTGAAAATGGGGTGCCTAATTAAGTACAGAGTTACGTTTGAGCCCTCGGCACAATTCTATCCACTGTGTCAAAACTGACTTATCGGATGTGGACGGTGTGCTTTACATAGAAAACTCAAATTATGATATATTTGTGGCATGCATTAAAACATGTATCAGATATTATCTTGAAGCTCCTGTCTCGAGATTGCTACATTGTTGAGATTTACTTTCCACATATAACCCTCACAAGATATGTCATTTTCTCTTTAAAAGGGGTTCTTCCAAATACTTTAAACTTCTGGATATTTACAATGTTCGGTCTAAGTATTTACGAGTTTGCAGGTTTAGCAAAGAAGGTTTAGATAGTTGGCTTTTTGGAAAGGTTTTCTTTAAACTCAGGCACCACAAGCAGCCCGCTTACATAAGCGAAACTGTTCTCAAGGAGCGAACCATTCAACACAAATACCTTGGCAGGGCTGAGCTGCCACGACAGGGTACTATCCCATCAGTGCCCCAGGACTTGCACCTGCCCCAACCGCTTTATTCATGTCTCCGGAAAATTGAACCTCGGTGAGTGGCCTATCATGTCACCATCGTCAACGCAAACCAGACACCATTGACAATAGATAGTTTTATTATTCGGAAAAATAACTAAATGATATTGGAGAAGTTCATACCATGGTAACAATGCCACGGGTACCAGGAGAACGGGGAGATGCCAAATGCAGCTTTCTGCAGACAGAAAAGAGCCCTTGCCCGGCCAATTGACTGTGCTCGCTTCCTCCAACAAAAGGTTTGCCTACAAAATGGCTTCTCAATCCGCCATCGAAGAAGGCCTTGTTGCAGCTACTTAACCTCCGCATTCGGCTCTCAGGCCGGAAACTTCCTTTGAAATTTGAGACAGAGATGCCCGTGCAAGCCATACCAGGGCTCTTTGTGTGCATAGAGGTCGCTAGAACGGACATATCCATTTCTGGGTTTTAGCGCCCCCGCCTCCCAAAACCCTTATTATTCCAATGTCCGACACTGAAATCACACGAATCGTTTCATACGGAGGAGAGGAGAGAAGTGTTAATGTCGAACGAAATCCCCACAGAGGGAGATGTGAAAACTAAGTGGCCACTCGTTTTTGTCAATCTCACAGGAACCTTCATATCATTTGACTTTTATATTCGTGTGTGGAGTATGGAGTGTGAGTTTGATTTTGATTAATAGATAGGTAGTTTTGATTAAAGATTTGACTTTGCATTCTTTCTTGTTAATTCACTATGGGGGCAAATCCTTTTACTTGAGGTTATTCTTAATAAAATATAAAATATTTTCTCTTCTATTTTATGTTAATGGTAACACCCTATACATTATACTAGCGTAGTAACATAAACATAACCTGTGTGGCTGGTGAATGTTGATAGGCAATTATTTCAAGTATGACGTTTCCAATTGTTCTATATACAACATGCAATATCATTGCACACTTTTTATCATTCTTATTCTTATTACATTACCGGCAATGTATCCACTTAATTTTTCTTTTTTTTACAAAAGACTCTGAAAGGAATGAAACTTAAGTTGGGGTATAACAATCTGTCCATGAATGAAACTTAAGTTGGGGTATAACAATCTGTCCATTTTAAATTGTTAAATGTTTGATTGATGCAAAGAAATTTGCAGCAAACAGTTAATTGTTAATTGTAGATAAGGTTTCTAACAGAAATTTGCATGTGAATATGGTAGTCGATGGATACTAGATTCTCGTGCATAAATGACTATTTCCACACATCTACCAATTAACAGTGTGTTTCCATCATTAGTACAATTGTTTGTTATAATACAAAGTGTCAAGGAATTAAAGTGAGAAAGTTACAGGTCATTTCCAATCCTGCAATTACCGAATGATGGCGGCACAATCTTTTACAATCATCTGATTAATTAGAGTTCGCAAACTATTAACCTTCTACATGGTATCGCTTTAGTGGTTGATACAAAATTGGTGCCATTTATTCTAGTTATAGAGTTATTTATTCTAGTTAGGGTTTATTTTAGTTACAGAACTATTCATTCTAGTTAGGGTTTATTCTAGTTACATAACTATTTATTCTAGTTAGGGTTTGTACATTAAAAGCATGTTTGTATGAGAAAGGATGGAGAAATACTATAGAGACAATGAAAAATCTATAATTATGAGACATTGTAGCAGTCCAACCTAGTGCCAATGCCTACGAGAATATCATACAAGACCAACTCCAAAAGTTTGGAAAAAAATATCTGAAGTTCTTCTCTCTAGCTAACATGGCAAAATGAACATCTAAATGCATGTGAGCTATTCGCACAATAGGTCTGAATACTTGAGCTCCATGGGGAACTTGGTGTGGGCATATGTAAAGGACACACTCTACATCGCATATAGAGGTCGACCACCGTACACAACACAATCGTCATAACCTGATACTCTGAAAACGCGTGGATCGGGTCGCCTTTGTTGGAAGTTTCCACAGTGGACATGAATGTTGTTGGTCGGGCATGTTGGACATGGGTTTCTCAACTTGCACTCTGAATCTCAACAGAGTGTTAAAACCTGCTTGAATTTGGCGTACCAATGAGTTGTTTGGACCGCATTTCAGATCCACAATATCACCTACCACATCTTTCACCCTAAAACCTTCAATATTTCCCACTCCAAAAACTTTAAGTGGTATTAACTAGTATGGTTATGTGAATTGGGAACAATTTATAACAATTTTTTTATAAAGTCATTTTTACTCCATGTAGTTTAAACATCGGAAAAAAGGAAGAGATTTTATAGTTATACAAATTATCTTAAAAAATTACTAGAATATTTACACACACCTGGTATCTATATACANGGAACAATTTATAACAATTTTTTTATAAAGTCATTTTTACTCCATGTAGTTTAAACATCGGAAAAAAGGAAGAGATTTTATAGTTATACAAATTATCTTAAAAAATTACTAGAATATTTACACACACCTGGTATCTATATACAGTTTATTATTTACTATTTATTCATATACTTTGTACTGTAAAAACTATTCACAAAACTTAAACATAACAGAAGTTCGAGTACCTTCTTGACGAAGAGATATTCATCCATACGCCAATCTGTTGGAGAACCTCCAGGGGCACGGCCTGTGTAAAATAAAAGACTTTTCAGCATTCTAATTAGGCACCCATCTGAGCCCGAGATTTTACGCCCTTGTCCCACGTCCTTCCAGTAACCCGATTCCGTGGCTCTTTGTATTGTTGTGCATTTCATATGCTTCCTCTTCCTTGGGCTTGTTGTGGTTCCATTTGCCTGGTCCAACCTGAATTTTGCACATTACACGGTAGAACGAAAGTAAGGTGTGTGGAATCATGGGTAGAGGAAGCAAGCATGCGACATACCACAACCTAAACGCCAATTTTCCATAGCCTCGACACCTGCCATTCAGCTAAATGGGAGCTTGACATATGACTACTGCTTTAGCAAAATCAATTGTTAATCACCTAACGTGGCAATCTGGTGGTGAGCAAGTAATTTTTTAATCATATTAAGTAAATGTAAAAAGGTAATCACATAAACGTACGCCTTTATAAATGAGAGGAAGTTAATTTATCAAAATCTCATCCATTGATTAGAGACGACGATAAAGAATACGCCAACATCTTCAATTGTTGACCATAAGATTAGAATTTATGATTAAAAGGTTGATTAATCCATCAATTCCAATATGGGGGACGCCTATCGGCGTAATTATTTGAATTTAAATATATTATGATTTTTAAGTTAATATAAATGTTTATAAAGGTTATGTTCCTTGACTAATATAATGGTTAATTTTTAAGTTAACATAAATGTTTATAAAGGTTATGTTCCTTGACTAATATAATGGTTAATTTTTAAGTTAACGAAAATGTTTATAAAGGTTATGTTCCTTGACTAATATAATGGTTAATTGGTTGTAGGAAAATTAGATTTGTTTGCTTGACTTTCCTCTATCTTTTTTATATGACATATGTGTGAATAATGACAAGAATAATAACAAATGATCCATGGATATTCTCTCTAGTTGAGCATGTTTTCTTGGCGGCATCATCTTTGACCTTATCTAGTTGCAGAGGTTTGACTTGGTTCCCAATTTGAGCATTAGTGAGCTTTTGTTGTAGTGTATGCATCATATTTTGAAATCTTTTAACCTATTTGTTAAACGTGAAACCTTGATGCTCCTTAGAAACACACTTCCCTTGTTTTCATTGGTGTGTGTTTGATTATGTTTCTTGCCCCTTTTTCATTGGACCTTGGGTCTTATCAACCTTCCTTGGATGAGGTGGAATATATTTTGTACTTTGTTCTTTTGGAGAAGTAGTTTATCTTTGGGGATCTTATCTTCATTCTTATTTTGTGGTGTGCATGAAATTAATGCTAATGACACTTTTGGTAGTGTTTTATTATTATCAAATTATGAATTGTAGCTTGTAGTAATTTTGTTTTGTCTATTTGAGACTTCTACTTCTCTTCCATCCACTATTCTAAAGTAGTGAAATGACAAATCTTCACATATATGCCTTGGAATCCAGTTCTTACCACATCTATGACAATTGTTTTCCTTCTTATCCTTTTATGAGTGGTGATATTTACAATCGTTGTAATTGGTTGTCTTATTGAGAAGTTCAAAAGCTACCTCTTGTTGACTAATGAACTTCCTTTCAATCGTTTTTTCATATCTCTAGATTCAACCAAGTTCTTAGGTCTTGATAGCCTTAGCTCATTGTGAATATTGGGTTTTAACCCCAAAATATACATTTTTAAAAGTTGATCATCTATAAGATTATGCAATCTAGTTGTTATGACTTCCCAATCATGGATATATTTGTTAATTGTCCTTGTTTGATGCAATGGGTGAACTTGTATAATTGTCATCTTCTTCATTGTTATGAAATCTCTCAAGAAGTTCTTAAGTAAACATTTACTAGTTAACTAAGAAACCACTAGTTTTCTTTGATCATAATATTAATCAATCATAAGCATCGCCTTCTCAGTATAAAGATGTCATTGGTTTTTTGTTTAATTCATTAGCAAGTGGGTTCATAGAAAAAATCCCCTCAATTTTATTAACCCATGTGATATCTTTTCGATCATCTAGTCAATCATATTTAGGTATCTCTATTTTGATTTTATTTAAATACCCTGGGTTATCTTGATATCTCTAGTAACTTGTGTTTGATGATTATGGGATTGGTCACGGTCTTTGGTGGACTAAGGGTTGTGAAAGTAATGCATCTACGCTTTCGGTTAGTTGGTAAATCGTTTCTCTATGATCATTAGGTATCTTCAGTGTTTCATCCTTGTTGTCATTTCTTGATCTTATCAGGACTTGCCATCATTTTTTGAAATATTCTATTAACCTATCAATTATGTCCTTTGTTTATATTAATTTGTTGATTTTGTCCCCTGATTCTTTTTGTCCCTTATGACTGTCACTGAAGTGGTGTCTCTTGTTGTTTACTTCATCTTTGTAATGATTCACATCCACTTGTATCTTATCATTGTTAACCATTTTGGGGTTGTTTTTTTTCCCTAACAAAATCCACTTTAACTTTTCTTTATATATAATGCTTATAAAATTTTGAATTACTTTTTACTAAACTCATTTTAATTTTTACAAAGATGACCCGAGAGATAAAATATAAAGTAAAAAAATTGAGAAATATTAAGGGAGCGTGACTTAGACTAAAAGACGTATGGGAGGTAAAGGTCATGTGGGGGTTAAAAAATGTAGTTGTATGGAACAAAGTGAAATTAACGACTGTGTGTATGGAATAAATATAGTATGGATGTGTAGTTGAGTGTAAGAATGGGTTGACATACAAACAAGTCAACAAATGGCGGCTAATGGGTTGGCATACGGACAAGTCAACAAATAGCGGCTTGTACGAAATAGATATAGGATGTACCGATTAATTTAATGTGGTTGTTGCAGGATTAGGCATGGGGGCTATGTATAAACATTGTGGAGGACTATGAAGGTATGATTGTGCATATATGTGTCGAAGACAGTTGTGTGCAAACAAAACCAAGCCACCTGAAATAAGGGGGCAAACTTCTGCTCTTGCCAAATGCTTCTAGATCTTGGGACATTAACTTATTTCCTTACGTCTGAGGAATAATAGATCTTAGCCAATGAAAACTAGTTTTAGGTCATACTCTAAGACCTAAAGGTTCTTTAGACTTATCACCAATATCCACTAAAATCTAGTATCCATGTTGGTCATCAATGAGGCTACCAAGAAAGGGTCATATAGTTTCCACAACACCTAGCCATATATCCCACACATGAAGCATGGGATACTAAAACACAATTCCAATTTCACCTCATGCCCAAGAGGAATATGTGTGTGCGTGTATTGTAGATAGATANATGAGGCTACCAAGAAAGGGTCATATAGTTTCCACAACACCTAGCCATATATCCCACACATGAAGCATGGGATACTAAAACACAATTCCAATTTCACCTCATGCCCAAGAGGAATATGTGTGTGCGTGTATTGTAGATAGATAATATAGATTGATTATTATCAACAATCACTAATACGAGAGAGAGAATCTATCTATATACATTATCCATCTATATACAATAAATATACATACATGCATATATATACCTAGAGGGGTGAAAGTGCATGCATCAATAAATAAGAACATTGGAGTCGCATGCTCCGAATGGTAGTGTTTATATTGGTTTCCCAAGTGTGCGATGCTTCCAGCGTTCCAAGCACCCCATAAAGTTATAAAATTATGTGCACGGATTTTCCGCTCTCTCCAATGAGTTGATGAATGTACATGTGCATTGAGCACAATACCCCCTTTAAGATTTCACGCACTACACATCCTAAGTAACAATACCAAGAGATGTCGGTCCTCTTTATCATTTGTAGCACACCAAAGTGATCAACACATTGAAAGATATTATGGCACACTAAATACGATGTATTTTCATAAATAGGATGTATTGATAATTAAATTACATAGATAATCAATAATTATTTAAAAACATATTAGACTAATCGATGCATGAACTATTTAGTAAGAGCACATCACCCATGCCTCATTGCAAATGGGGTGCACTAAAGGTGTTGAGGTGCTTATTAAGCGTTAGCGCATAGTTAATAATGCATATACTTAAAATGGGCATAATAGTTAGTTTTACACATGTTTTATGCCAAAAAATTAAGTTCAATGTTTAATGAATATTACAAATGGTAATTAGTATAAATTGTTTATTTTATAAATATTTTTGCCTAATGGGATTTGTATGTAAATCATAAATAGCCATAGCAATATCAAGTCAACCCATATACCTTTGTGTGTGTATAGAAGGCCCAGGAGTGGGTGAGGGATATGTCCTCTTATCATATTACACCTCAAATTCATTTCCTTTTGAGGGATGTCGACCTTCTCAAGTTTGATGAGGAGGCTAACTCCCTTAAGGGGAACACATGCATATTGATGTAGTTGATTTGTAATTGGGATCATGACAAGTAGGTCTCCAAGGTTGGTCCCTATACGTGGTATCGATACATAGAGGAGGATTTTTGTTTTATCACTACTCTATCTAAGAAGGGGAATGATTTTCCCCATTTCCCCTAATTTCCACCTAGAGTTATAGGAGATAGTCAACTAACATATGTGCAGAGCTATGTTAGTGCAGACATCATTGACCCCAATGACTTCCAGATTTATGGGGGGCAGTTGAGATTACATTATTTTGTAGTAAAGGAGGTTAGGTTCTCATGTCTTATCATCACAATAGTAACACACCATATCACTAATGGGCAATGTGTTAGTTTCCTTATGATTTTTTTTCAAGGAAAATACATTGTGAAAAACCCTCCGAGTACTTCCTAGTGATCCATGGATGGTGAAGGGGATAAACTGTCGACCCTAATTACGAAGCCTAACCCCAAAGGGATCAAGAGAGTTGAACTCGTGGCCTCCTCGACTTTGAGGAAGATATCTCAAATTTGGTTCATGACCGCTTGAGATAGTCATGAAGGCTTGATTAGTTTCCTTACTATGTACTATATAGATAGCTTATTTCACAAGCCTAGGCTAACAAATTGTTGGCCATTATTTTATGACAATTTTGTTTTGCTCTAAATAAGAATTGTAGTGTGTATGAGGGGAAACGTATCTTCCCTTTTACTTCAAAGACGTTTACTTTATTTTTGAGAGGTTTATGGTAATTCTATCGACATTCAACCACCACCCTCTTAGGTCAATGATTGATGTGTGTGTATATGCATGTGGGGATAGACCTTGCCCAAGAGGGGCTAGCCAAAGTACATGTGTAGGCCAATGAGTGTAGAGGTTTTGACTTTGTCAAGTAGTGAGGGTGATCATGTCCTTAATATTGTACAATATCCATATACAAGGATGGATTAGTGAGGATGTCCAAACATCCTATTTACTTTAGCCAAACCACCAAATGTGGGAGGTAATATATATCTTATCTTTTGATTAATCTAGTTGCATTTTTTTGTCTTATTTAATGCACATGTAATTGATTATAAGATTTTGTTTAAATTGTCTAATTTTTGTACTATTTTGTAGATATTGGCTCGTATGCTAGTGAATAGCCTCCCCAGCCTGATGTAGAGATAGCTAAGGCCGATAAGCCACCTCAAACATGTAGACATGGCATGCCACAAGGCCAAATCATAAATTTTGTCAGCAGGTCATAGATAATTTATGTACACTAATAATTGGCTTCATAGTGGCGCTAGTACGATCTCAAGTGATCATGCAGGACCCAAAGCTTGTAGAGGTATATGTGAGCCTTCCCTATGATATAACCATATTGATGCATCATATTGTTAGTATCCCCATTATACTCCATATGGTGAAGGCTAAGGAATAATGACCTACAAGACGTGCTCATTCATCTTCTTTGTCTGCTTCATATTTAGATGATGCGACATCTGAGGATATTACTCCACCTCTTTCTTCTCCTCCAGCACCTCCAACACCATCTCCCCTTAGCCCCCCCCACCTCCTCCACCTACACCAACAATTGCACCAACTACTAATCCATCCACTGATTCACCTACTGCTCCTCTATTATACCAATTACTAATTCTATAGACAATATGATCTTATTGGGTGATATAAATCATTTCAGAGAGAGATATCACAGTGTAGTTGCATTCATAAGTAGTGGAAGTATTAATGCCTTTGGCTCTAGTGGTGGACCTAGCATTGGTTGACCTATATATTGATTGTTGCGATGTATATTTGATTTGAGATGTGCATTTGACATTTTTTTTTTATATTATCATCCATGTATATTATGTCTTTTAATACGATGTTGATGTTGACTGCTTTATAAAATGTATTGTGTTTATGTTATGTTTAACACTATTAATTATTTATTTATAAATTAAATTTGAGATGTATCGATCATCTCAATTTGAGATGCCATATAATGTTTTTTTTTAAATAAGAATGGGTAATTGTATTATATAAAAATATGGTTGTAGCAGTACTTAAACTAGCCAGATATTACAACTTTCTTGAGTTCAGGACTGTTCGACAAAAATAACAGGAATGTACTTCCTCGTAGCACTAAAGTATTTCAAAAAATTTACATAAAGAGAGTCTCCTTTCCTAAATTGAAATCTAGCCTCTAATCAGAGCAAAGTAACAGGTATGCATTTCTTGAACCTGACTAATGAAGCTTTAATTCCATGTCCACAAGGGTTTGAAAGCCATCATGTTTGTTGATTATGCATGGTTGTTGTTGGGATTGCTCTGCTTCACATGATGCATGAGAATATTCTAAAGGAATGACTTCATTCTGACCTTGGATTTTTGCTCGGGAGCCTTGATTTTCTCTTCCCAGAAGATGAATTTGGTCTATATGTCAGTCGACTTTCCTAAGCACCATTGTCAGTTCCTTGTCTAGTCGTTCCTCCCGCTCCTGCATGGCTTGCTTGAACTGAGAGTGAGATTCTCTAAGAGATGTAATTTCTCATTGTTGAAGCTTTGTTCTGTTTTTTAGGGCCCCTAGATCACAATTGTTGTTGTCGCGACTGTTGGAAAGGGGGAGGCCAATTGATCATACTAATGACTTCCAACTATAGATAATTCGCCAAATAGACCTCCATAAACTTGTCGTCTTCTATGCCTCGTGCATTGTCCATCACCAACTCTTGCAATGATGAGAGAGTTTGTTGGTTATGATCCTGTAGAACAGTCAAATTGACTTGCTAGGGTGATTTCCCCATGATGACGTCAGGTGGAAGGAAAATCCCACATGCGGAGAAGGGCCACAAAGGGAATGACTTAAATGACTTCATGTGAACGAAAGGTTTCAGCTGCCAGATGGTGTATGAAATGCATGGGGAAGATGTGAAGCAAATGCTTGATGTTGATGTTGTGTCGTCACAGCCAGATGTATATGCTAAGTTTGTGGGGAGGGTCTCATCACTCCCCTCAACAATTTTTTTGAAATTTACGTGTCTTCCAATGTCAATTTTTTCATTAAAACATGTATTTCCCACATTTACCAATCATCTTATATCCACTTTGCTAAGGTAATAAATTGATTCATTCTCCCCATTAACCATATTACTAAGGAAAGTAACACNTTTGAAATTTACGTGTCTTCCAATGTCAATTTTTTCATTAAAACATGTATTTCCCACATTTACCAATCATCTTATATCCACTTTGCTAAGGTAATAAATTGATTCATTCTCCCCATTAACCATATTACTAAGGAAAGTAACACTTGGTGGTTACCTCATTGTTCTTTAGATCCCCTTGGCTCAACGATTTGGCTTCCTTGGCGAGTTGATCTACCTCCTAGTTTTGATGGCATAGAATGTGGAAGCATTCCATGGAGCAAAATTTTCAATCCTCGATTTTAATTCTTTTACAAATTCTTTGTAAGATGGACTTGGGGTTGTGGTCAATGCCTCTCATACCTTTTATTACCAATTCTTGAGTCTCTTATCACAATAATGCTTTGGGTTTTGTCTTCAAGTATCAATGTCAATCCTATGAATGCAGCTGAGATCTCTACTTGATTGTTTGTTTTGTGACCTAGTCCCCATGAGTATCTATGTTCCTTTTGTCCCCCGAGGTCAAATATGACCCCCCCCCCGAGCATCTGTTGCCCCTGAGATGCCATATAATGGTTAACTCTAGTTATACGAAATCAATTAATTTGGATTGTGATCGCAAAAGTTATATTCATTTAGTGTTATAAAATGTTTAACTATTTTTCAAGGTGCATTATTTGATGTCCAAGAAGATACAATATGTTCATTAAACATGTTTACAATGTTAATTAAACAATTCAATCAATTATTGCATGATTTTATTAAATTTTTAAATCATTTTTTTTATTAAAACAAATATTTTAAATTTATTCTTTAATATTTTTACAAAACTTTTTTTTCTCAAGAGAAAAAAATATTTATATTTCAAAAGAAGAATATACATGTTATTGCTCTTTAAGGACTAGTCCTTTCTATCTAAAAGACGTTATTTACAAAACTAGGATAAACATAATTTACTTACAATCTTTAGCGACCTTAACACATGGCCATTGCAGACTAAAACCCTTACCCAAGAAACTGGACATAGAAAATGATTTACAAACATAGTACATCACAGTCATTTCCAAATCCAACACTAGATAAGCCGAGGAATTCAGAAATGGCAATGTATCACTTCATGTTCATTTCCTTCAAAGAATCCATGAAGAGAAAAAGAACCATCTACCAGAAGCAAAACTTGCTTTGACAACTCATTGACTTGCTTGCTCATTTCCCTATACACATGAGTGAAGGAGATCCACTCAAAGGCCTAAAGAGTGATGAAGATTTCCTATAAGAGGGGATTGAGATGTACAATTTCAACCTTTTTCTTTTTGTTAGCCTAGTCGATGAATGTCTTTCAGTCCCCCAACAACTATAGTTTTTTGACATCGTATTTTCTTACAAAATAGAGGAGTGTCCAAAGAGCAAAGAACTTGGCCTTCATATTTAAGCCGAGCCTCTACTTAGTGCATGCTAGGATATTTAGACACTTAGGAGCTAGTTAACATCAAATTGGTCTAATGTGTCATTGGGTAAAAGTGTGTTTCTTTAGTATGCATTAGTATGCATTTGTAGTTAGGAAATCTGACGGTCATGATATGTTCCCGACATAGAGTGATCCAACGATTCATATCATCCTCGATCTTAACGACTACAATGATTTGTGGCTTCATGCCCGATTGGTTCATCATCTCTATTTAAAGAGCATGGAGGGTCATTTGTCAATGATCGATTGTAAGAAACTCTCTTGTAAATCTCTCTATAATATTTTTCTTTTGCATTAATAAATTGCTCAAAGTGGCCATGTTGGTTGGGGCCGTGAATGTTTCCCCATAAGGGTTTTACCATGTCAAAACATCGGTGTGTTGATCTTTGATCTATTTGTGTGAGTGGTTATTAAAGGTGTTCTTCCTCTGTTTGAATACATGTGTTTTTTAACATGGTATAAGAGCGCATTCGAAGACTCGCTCTCGTTTTAAATCAAGATCGTGAAGCCATGTTGTCGCATCTTTGGTTTGTGCCATTTCTGTACATTTATGGGCTAAGAGGATTATTCCATTGTGTCTGGAGTGCTCGTTTCACCCGAAAAGGTTTTCGTTTTCCCAAGATACAGGCATTTCAATTAGATCCGGAGCTATAAATCCTGAATACGCCATTTTAACTATTTGTAGATTTAATATTTTGGTTTTATTTCAATTTTATGTTTGTTATTTCCAGGTTGCTACTCTTTTCGATCTGCATATGCTCTTTGCCTTACGCCCTGTGTGATATTGACAAATCAGAAACATATTGGAAAGGGTTTTCTTTTCTGCATAAGCTCTTTGTCACGACTCTGTGTGATCTTAGGAAATCAGAAACAAAGGAAAATTTTGCATTTTCCAGGTATGCTAACCGAGATCTAACCCTTGTTGTCGACGAGAAGCGAAATTTTTTTCTTCTGTGGAAAGAGTTTTTTTTAGCACGCTCTCTAAGGTCGTCGTCATCATCATCGTCATCGACAACAACAACAACAATCCTCCTTATAAACAATATAATATGTTTTGCACTAGCTCACTTGGTTAAAATTTACTTTATTTAGTAATAGGTCTCGAATTCAAATCTATTTTTTGTTACTTCTTTTTCAAAAAGTTCATGCATTCATTGTAAAGTGCATTTCACTTAAGTTATAAAAGTGAATCACTATTAAATAACTTTAATATTTTGTTTTAAGTTATTTTGCATGCAACTTTCATTTACAAAGTAGTTTCATTGTAAAAACGATTCTCACTTATTCTATAAAAGTGGGTCACTTCATAAGTAACTTATTTAAAAGTGAGATTATAGACACAATTGGGAGGAGCATCACCACATGGACCAACTTCTACTTGCCATGTGACTCTTTGATTAACGTTTATGCCATTTTCCAAAGGGGCATAACATTCACATCTGAAATCTGTTTTTAGTGCCATTTTTTTAAACAACCTATTTTTTCGAGATCTCTCCATCCAAATCATTAGTTTCATCTTTTTATGCAAATTTTAATATGGCATATCCCAATGATCTTTTTTTTACCAATACCAACTACTTCTCATGGAAATCCCATACGGAGGATGTATTAAGAAGTAAAGGATTGTATCGAATTACCATTGGGAAATAACTAGAACCCACTGATGATGAAAATAAAGTCAAATGGACAAATAAAAATGACAAAGCACGTGGACTGGTCGAAATCTCCATCTCTCTTGATTTAAGGTTTCACCTTCAAGGAATTAATGACCTTGATTATGCTTGGGCAAAACTCAAAATTGTGTCTGGTAAACACAATATTATTCAAGCCTACTAGTTGGAGAATCAATTAATGACCTTACGTCGAAATGACTTTCCTTGCATTGAACATTACTTATCTAAGTTTAAAACACTCGGAATTTTATGTATAGATTGCAAAATAAATCTGTTAGAAGATTGATTCATATATGTCATTCTTACTAAGCTTGGTAGTGTATATTTTGTTTTTGTATTTACCTTTTATTCCACCAGAGAAGCTCTAGGGAGTGCTTATAAAAAAAACCCTCTTGAGTCCTTTTGTGATGCTCTAATTCGAGAGCAAGATAAACTTTTGTAACTTGGATTGATTATCATTGCAGGAACATCTAACAAAGCCTTGGTGGCCCAGCAGAAAGATAAATCCAAGAATCCTAAGAACCAACATCCTCGCCACAATAATAAACAAAACAAGGGTCCCAAACCCTCTCAACCAGCTTCAACTCCTAATGGTGACAAAGGAGAAAAATCTAAAAGCAAGAAGAATGACAAACATTGAAACTTTTGTGGGAAAGATGGTCATGATGAGTCCAAGTGTTTTAAGAAGAAGGAAACTTTAGAAGCAGTGATGAAGAAGCACAACATCAATATTCATTCATCATCATCATCTTCTTCTTCTTCTTCTCCTGGACATGCATTTTCTGCTTCTGGTTTCTCCTTCAATGCAACTTCTACTTCTTCTTATGATTAGTGGCTTATTGATTGTAGAGCATCTTATCGTATGGCTAAGGATAAAGCCATATTTTTTTTCTCTAAATGAATGTAACACTAAGAAAATATTTGTTGGTGATGATAGATATCTTAATGTTGTAGGGTCTGGAACAATTAAGGTAGATAATGGTCATTTCAATGATGTATTGTGTGTTCCAAGTTTTTCCTGCAACCTTCTATCAGTATATCAAATCACTCATTCAGGTGAAGGTAAAACCGTATAGTTTTCACCTCACCAAGTTGTAATCGAGGATCTAAAAGATCCTAAGCATGTTCTCACAACTGGAATTGTTGATGATATTACTAGGTTGTACAAGTTTGAAAATTTTGGGTCATCATCTTTTCCATCGTGATTTGTTTCTCATAGCAATGACTTGAGCAAACTTTGGCATGAGCGGTTTGGTCATCTAAACTATCGCTCATTGCAGCAACTACGTAATCAACATATGGTTACTGGTATTCCTCTAGTTTCTTGAAGAGATGGTGTTTGTGCCGGTTTTGTTTTCAGCAAACATCATCGAGACAATTTTGACAAACGTGCCTCTTGGCACGCCTCTGCCCCTTTGCAACTTGCTCACAGTGACTTGTGTGGTCCACTTTCTTCTCCTTCTTTTTTTGGGTGCAAGTATTTCTTAACTTTCATTGATGACTTTTCTAGACGCACTTGGGTTTACTTCTTAAAACTTAAGAGCAAAGTGTTTGATAAGTTTTTAGCCTACAAGGCCCTTGTAGAAAAACAATATGGTCGTCAACTTCAAAGGTTAAGAACAAATAATGGAGGCGGTTATGTGAACAATCAATTTACAAGTTATTGCATTGCATAGGGTATCCAAATTCAACACATTGTTCCATATACAACACAACAAAATGGTGTTGTTGAGAGAAAGAATCACACACTAAAAGAAATGGCTGATTGTATGATCCAATCTAAGGGATTAAGTCTTAATTATTGGGAGGAAGCCATTAACTGTTCAAATTACATAGTAAATCACACTCCCATAAAGGCTCTTAAAAATATAACACCAGAAGAGGCATGGAATAAAATTAAGCCAGATGTAAGTCACTTTTGTGTATTTGGTAGTGTGGCATGGGCTCACATTCCAAGAACATCACATGCACATAATGAAAACACTTACGTGACAAGGCGCATAGCATGAAGAAACATTTTTTCATGAAAGATCCACTAAAACCAGAAAAACATCCATTAGATCAATTCTCCAAAAGTGTGCCCAAGTATAACATAAGATGCTGTAATAAAATTTCAGAAATTTCAGACCTCATACGATATCTCTCCCTCAAGCGGTGATGAAAAAATTGAGAGAAGTGCTTCTCTATTTATAGGGGAAAGGATCAACTTCCTCTTACATTAAGATAATATTTTATAAGCTAAAATCCCCTAAACTAGCCTATGGAGGGGAAAAAATCCCTCTTCAATATTTAATTAATCTAAAAAATATACAAAGGAAGGGCTTCTCAAGCCACATGTACAAAATTAATGGGTAGAAACCCCCAATAGTGACCCATTTTAATAAATGAGGGGAAAATGGGGGTGTTGGTGCAACGTCCAACCTCCAAAGGCCCTTCAAATGCTTGAATCTCATCACACAAATCAATCACAAGACCTATCCAAGCAAACATATGGGCTTCCAAGCCAAATGCCCAACCTCCAAACTCCAAAGGGTGCAAATCCAGTTCACAAGCAAGGAACCCTTTACTATGGATAGAGATTTGACAAATTCATTTAATTGTTGCAACAACCACTCCAACTCTCCTTCAACTATGGGTGTTTAACCAAATTTGCAGTCCGCTAGAATGAATCAAATTCTATGAATTGGACACTTCTCCAAGGTAGGCATGGGATAAATTATCGAGACAACTCCCTGGATGGACAACCCATAAACATGTAATCTTCCCCCTCAAACAACATCAAATTTTAGTACAAGTTAAGGTCGGCCCTCCATCAAAATTGATCAACACAAGTCGACCCTCCATTAAAATTGATTAACACAAGTCGGCCCTCCATTTGTTTTGTAATTTTGTACATTCCATAGGTTGGCCACTATCAAAAATTTTCATTTCAATACATTAATCAAGATATATAAGTTGGCCTCGTTTTCATTCTAGCGTCTCAACACACACACACACACACACACACACACACATATACATGTGATCACTCGCCTTATTTTGACAAAGAGGGGTTCCTCCTCTAAGATTCTTGCATTGGTATCTTAATTTCCATAACTTTGTTTAAATGGAGTGCCCCTCTTGAATGGTATGAATGCAACTACTACATGCATACATATATTTAGTTTACTTATTTTTTTAAGCCTCCTCCTAGACCTCAACTCAGTACATACTTTCCCCTACTGTAGCATCATTAGGTTGTTGTTATGTAATGATCAAATTCAATGCTTTGCCATCTCATATGACTTCAATTTCCTCAGAACGTAGATCTGCTTCAGATTTCCTATCACAACCATTTTGCCTTTTTATCGCTTTCATAACTTAAGACATTCTTCTTCCATTTCTTCATAGTTTTGTGCAATGACTGTTAATTGTAGGTTTTTCGATTCTCATGTCAATGATTTCAATGCAAGGAGCACAAACAATACAATCTCTTTGAAAAGCCTCCTTCATATTCACATTCTTTTGTTTCTCTTTGAGATCCTTGTACTCCAACATCCATTTTCTCCTCCTTATCCTCACACCGAGTGTTTATGGAAACCAACTATCCCTTTAATTCAAGATGCCAGTTCCTACACTAGCACCAAAAGGTGTCATTGGAGATTGCCTTCCCGAAGATGCATAAAATGAAAACTTTACCC
The DNA here is from genome assembly GCA_010110895.2 of Picea sitchensis. Taxonomy (NCBI): domain Eukaryota; kingdom Viridiplantae; phylum Streptophyta; class Pinopsida; order Pinales; family Pinaceae; genus Picea; species Picea sitchensis. The sequence continues at coordinate 108,112 of SNQJ01S0084177.1, forward strand.
TTTGGTTCAAGATGTCTTCTAGCATGGTATATGCCTGGTGCATTTTCTATGTGACAAAAAAGTTGTATTTCTCCTTATCATGGTCAACCTCTATATCAAATGTTATCAAGGATCACCTTCATCATCGTCAAAGCCATTTTTGTAAAAGCTTTTATGCGGTGAACCAAAGTCATGGTTCTTGTCATTTCCCATATTGTAATGTCCCCAACTAGGCTAGGTTGGAATATTATGTTTACTATCCATAAATTGTTATTTATTTGTGTAAATTTATCAAACACTTTGCATTAATGTTACCACTAATAGTTTTCTTGTATTGGAATATTGTCAAACATATTGCATGCACCCATTCCAAAGAAAATAGAGCAGATAACCATGACATCTTATTATGGTTGGAGACCCACAAATCACATCAATACACAGATCTCTAATGATTGTAATAAAAACAACAAAAATACTCCTGAACACACGGGTCTAATGGCTGCAAGGTAGCTGCAATATCCACTACAAAAAACAATTCAAAAGGAAACCTAGAATCATGCCAATAAATGATGTTAATTGCTTCAAGACTCTCCTAGCCCTACAATGCTCTGCTCCAACACTGTGTGCTCCACAAACGACCTTCCAATCCCTCCTGCAACTCTCACAGATCTGATCCAAACAACCTGTCGTGAACCTAAATCGCACAGGTCCCCACGAGATGAAGCTAGACGTTTAGCGGGGCCTCGCGAGACACTCTATACTCAATCTGTAGGGGTTCCCTTAACCATGATTTCTCTAGAACCTTCTTGATACCTGCAAAATTTTGTATTGACCTCTTCTAAGAAACCTTCGCAAACTTCCTACGTAAACCTCCAACTGAATACAAACCCCAACTGAAGCTCCAATGAAAATCCTAGGTGGACTCCCCTCTTATCTAGCTAGGGTGGATATTGCACCAACAAAACCAAAGAGAAGGGTTACCCCTCTATTTATTCTTCCTCTGGGCCTTCTAGATCTTTCCCCTTTTTGACCAAATCAAACCCTCACTTTATTTTCCCTCCAATTTCATTTAAATATAATTATTTATTTGTATTTAATGTCACTTTAGGATTTGTCATTATTTTAACCTAGTGACACCAAACAAACCTACTTGATTCCCTTTTCCTTGTTGACTATAGCCTACAAGAGTCATATAGGCTATTAAGTCATCCTCCATTGTGATCAATTGGAAGGGGACATTACAATCCTCCCTTCCCAAGATTGCTTGTCCTCAAGCAACTCCAGATCAGGGTGTTGTAAGATTTTCTCTCCTCCCCAAGTATCATCCTCTGTGGGAAATCCTCTCCATATGACCAAGTACTCTAGAATGACTCTACTTCTCAACCTCTGCTCCCTGACA
>SNQJ01S0084177.1:113105-123898 GCA_010110895.2 Picea sitchensis
GCTTGTGCTTCTACATCTTGAATATATTGTGATCTCCATGTGTTGATGAATCTTCTATGCACTTAATAACTCAATAAATTAGTAGTAGTTAGTGATTCCAAGAAAGAATTTTGCTTGGGATCATTACAGTTCAACGTGTATCTCCCAGCTTTGCTTCCAGACCATGCCGGATCTATCGCCACGTCTACCTAGCATCTACAACCAGGATTTACTCCGGCTTGCAGTGCTCCGGGGGAAACTCGCACGTCCCTATATCGCCGAATACCGAGGCTTTCCAGATAATCATTGATATGTGGACATGTGTCCTTCCATATTCAATTATCCATATTAACTTCGTGATTCCGACATTCGGAAGTTTCGATGCTATACTACTCTTATTCTCCCGAATTAGAACTTCACCGAAGCGCTTAACGCTTCCCTTCATATGTCCGATCTAACGGCTGAGAGAGATCCATACTGAATCCCCAGATCGATGGCCCTCGTCAATTCACGACTTCGACCTTCGACTGTTTTTTAGGATTACATAGTCACAAGTCCCGAAACCAAAAGAGCTATCTCCTTTCGGACTAGTGCAGGGTTCCTAGGCCCTGGTCACATGGGTCCTTTGGGAATTCTTGGGGCCTAAGCACAAATCCCTTTTTGCAAAAAAGGGGTTAAGGACATGGGCATGAGCCCTCGGTCAGATGGGTGGATAGTCTGAAGGGAAACACCCTTCTCCATATAGATGAACTTGACATTCTCGCTAAGGCGAATTCAAAGGATCGACAAGACTTAGGTGTTTTAATTACTCCTACCCCGACTCTCCCGTGGAATCACATCCCATGACTCTCTAATAGATAAACTGAGATAAATCAAGATCATATAGATATAACATTTTACAGAAAACAAATAACATTAATAATAACTGTTCAAATACTGAAAGACTTAATCATAATCACAAACATCTCATCATCACATACAATATATTACACAGAGTATGAAAATACTTATTAGAACTGGAAAATGTGAAGCAACTGCTGAAAGGGGTGTCTATTTCCTCCCAACCATAGGCACAATCATTCTTGATAGATTTACCACTGGCCAACCCCAAGCTAGACCATGATGCTCTGAGAGAAATTCTTTCTCCTTGCTCCATAACAGTCAAGGACGAAGGTTACTCTCCTCCTTCCACAGGAAATTGGCAACTGGTTTTCTCTATTCCAAGCAAGGAGGTCTGCACGAGTACTTACTCAGTCACTCGTCAGCCTCTTTTATCAACTTGTAGCCCAACCCTTCTCGTGTCTTCCTTCAGCCAAAATCGAGCTTATTGCTCAACTTTTTCTCTCAACTCCAAAGTCGAAGTATGCTTCCCTTCTCTTCTCGGGAGAGTGTTTTATCTACTCTGTTATCTTGTAGATATGTCTCTATCCCTGAATTACCTCCTTTCTTGCCTTCCTCGACAAGGTTGCATGGGTTCGAATCCCAATTCGTGGTCAAGCCTTGAAGCCTTACATATGGGTACCCTTCCCCATCTCCTTATTAACTCTTTAGGGTGGCCTTCCAACTACCAGCCCGACTGGTAATTCATTTATGGGTCAGAGGACTGTTGAACAATTACACCCAGTAGGTACTGGTCTGGTGAGGGTCATATCAACCATTCTTGGTTACCCCTCACCATCTCTGTCATAGCATCCATGGTCTATCTTGGCAAACTTTCCCCCTTTCAACAGTTGTGCAACACATATTCAATTTCTATTAATAACATAAAATTCATACATTGACCATTTATACAAAGGTTCATCAAATCAAACATTCACACATATTTAGTTTGCCACAGTGTCTTGGCCAATTATAGTTATATTTACAAACTAGGGGAAACATGGGTATTACAATCCTCTCCACCTTAAAGGAACACCATCCTCGATTGATCTGAAATCGGTACTAGCAATTTGCACTCCGACTTCGATTTTATCAAGACCTTTTCTGACAATGCATGTGAATATATAAGCAGTAACAACTTAAACAATAAAGAGAAATAGCAGAAAGCACAAAGAAGCAAACCATCAACAGATTGAACACCAGAAGTTGATAATGGAGTTCGGAAAAATTCGCCTACATCTCTGGGCCTTTATCTTTAGTGAGGGAGGCTTCTCTATTAAAATTCAATGCTTAAAATCTGCATCGAAATTACATCATTTAGGTCTCTGATTGACTCAGTTGTATTTTTCTCTGTCTCAGGAACTTGACGCAACAGACGACAATGAAAAAGGTGGAGTAGAACTCTCGGAAATTGCTTCCAAAGCTCAACTACTCTTCTGGTTTCACTATACAAGACAACTTGGCCTTTGTAAATTCTTCTTCAATTTGCTCCAAGATACTTGCTTCCTTCCTAAAACTCCATAATGGCTTGGTTTATATAGCCATGAGGTAGAGGGCTAAAATCCCAACAACCCACCTCTTATGGCACTCAATTTGGGCCAATATCCACCAAGATATGGCCAAAAAACCATAAAAATCAGCATAAATCATTTAAAAACCCAATTTCTAAGGTAAAAATACCCACTTAGGCACCAATATGTGTGCCAGACCCTTTTTTCCGGACCCTTGGTCGCATAGAGTGCCATGTGGCCTCATGTTGGCACCTTATCTTCCGCCTGGTTCCTGGTCTAGCGCATATGGTCACGTGGGTAGCCCCCGTCGAGCGGGCCTTATCCCATAAACCGCACACAATACAACTTTAAATATATTTTTTGGCACATGGCTTAATAAGAACCACACGTGCCCATCCGATTAGCCCATTGTTCTTAGTCTGTTGCCCAGCCCAGAGGTCGGGGGTTTGAATCCTCCAGAGGTGGAACAAACTTGTTTACACAAGCAACCTTAGCCAAATCTGGGGTGCCACGTGGTGCCCTGTGATTGGGCCATGTGTCACCGTGTGATTGGTTCATACTGTTAACACATCAGTCTAGTCAACACACAATCAACTAGCCAGTCAGCACTGCCACATCATCGTCGTACCTGCCATGTCACCAATGTACATGCCACGTGTCGCAATCGAAAGATGCCACGTCATCGTCATACCTGCCACGTCACTGACATACTAGCCACATGTCACGCTGCCATTGGTACCACGTCACGTATGGATTGCCACGTGTCATGTTCGTACAATGTCACGTGTCAAATTTGTATTTGTCCAAATTATCCACTAAAAATGCCAAAAATGACTGCCACGTGGCATGTCCTGGTGCTGCCACATGTCCTGTTGATGTCAGCTTCCACCCGTCCTGCTGACGTCAGCAATACGCATTATTGACTTTGACTTTGACTTTTTGCCAGTTTGACTTGAACTTCAGATCGCAATAACTTCGCCATACAAAGTCCATTTTCAGAAAAAATATATATTGTCGGAATCGGCATGGCGAGCCCTACGCAATGGAGTTGGTTTCGTTTGAAAAATTCAAATTTTTGGCCTTTCTGGATCCATTTGGATCATCGATGCTCTATCTGACGATGTGCTCTATATGTACAAAAGTAAACAAAAATGGATATGCCTTTCTCATGGCATCCTCCATTTCCCATGTAGCCTCATCTAGGCCAAAGTGTTTCCACTGCACCTTGACCTATGCAATGGTTTTGTTCCTGAGTGAGGTTTTGTTCCTGTCTATTATGTATTGAGGTTCTGGCAAGAATTCTCCCTCGGGTTCCACTTGAATCACAGACTAGTGAATAATATGATTAGGATCATGTACATACTACTTTAATAAATAAACATGGAAAATATTTTGTGTTTTCACTGTGGGAGGAAGTGCTAGCCGATAGGCTACTGGTCCCACTCTATCCAAAACTTCAAAGGGCCCACGATACTGAGGTGCTAGCATGGCACAAGATCCCATCCTCAAGGAGCTTTTCTTGGGTCTAACTTGAAGATACACATGATCTTCCGCTTTGAACTCTCTAGGATTCCTTTTCATGTCTGCATAACTCTTTTGTCTATCCTGGGCTATCTTCAGATTTTGTCTAATCTGAATTACTTGTTGTTCCATTTCCTTTAGCATATCTAGCCCAATTGTAACTCTGTCTACCGGGTTATTCTAGCTGATTGGAATGTTGCATTGTCTTCCATAGAGGGCTTCAAAAGGGCTCAGTTTTAATGACTCTTGATAGCCATTATTGTAAGCAAATTCTACCAGTGGTAGGTAGTCCTCCCATTTTTTGGGTTGATGCATTACATGCATCCTTGACATGTATTCTAATACTTGGTTTACCCTCTCTGTCTGCCCATCAATTTGAGGGTGATGGGTTGTACTAAAGAGTAATTTTGTTTCAAAACCAACAAACAGAGATTTCCAAAAATTTGAAGTAAACTTTGTATCTCTGTCGGATATAATTTCCTTGGGCATGCCATGCAGTTTGAATATCTCTTTCATGAAGATGATGGCAATATCTATTTCCCTGCAAGTTGACTTGACATGCATGAAGTGAGCAAATTTTCTCAGTTTGTCCACCAATACCATGATGCCATTGTTTTGTTTGGTTGATCTTGGTAATCCTGTGATGAAATCCATGGAGATGGTTTCCCATTTCCATTAGGGAATTGGTAGGGGCTGCAACAACCATGTTAGGTGTCGGTGCTCTGCCTTGACTTGCTGACATTCTAGACACTTAGCTAAGCAATCAGTTATTTCCTTTTTCATTACGGGCCAATCAAATAGTTTCCTAGTAGTTGTGATCATTTTCTGATAACCAGGATGGCCAATGTATGGTCTTTTGTGTAGTTCATCCATTATGAACCCCTTCAAGTCGTCACAACTTGGGATATATAATCTAACCTTGTAATTCAACAGGTCATCATTAAGCATCTGATAACCTTCATACTTCAGTCTTGTGGGCTCTTGCTTTAGGTATGATGTCACTGTCTCGAAAAATGCATCTATTTCTTGTGCAGTTTTGACCCTCTCTTTGATGTCTGATTCACTGGCACTTATAACAGCCAAGTGAACTACTTTCATACTTCTACTATGGGCATCAACCACCATGTTCTCCTTTCCTTTGATATGTTTGATTTCAAAATCAAACTCACTAAGGAGAGCCATCCACCTAACTTGTCTCACATTGAGTTTTGGTTGGTCAAACAAATACCTCAACTCACTATGGTCTGTCATAAGTACAAATCTTCTACCTAAGAGTTAACACCTCTACATTTTTAAAGCATGCACTATGGTAGCCAATTCCATATCGTGGGTCACATAATTGACTTCATTCTCATTCAATTTTCTGGATTCGTAACAAATCACATGTCCTTCTTACACGAGGACTCCTCTGAGCCCTTCCTTCCAGGCATCTGTTCACACAAGGAAGTCTTTGTTTGGATCTGCAATCTTCAGTACATGCACATTGGTTAGAAGGTATTTCAGCTCTTGAAATCTTTCCTCACATTATGATGTCCAAATGAATTTAACCCCCTTTTTCTGAAGGGAGGTGATTGAGCAACCAATCTTGGAGAATCCTTTTATGAATCTCCTATAGTATCCTGCCAGACCCATAAAGGATCTGATATCATAAACATCCTTTGGGGTAGGCCAATCCATGATGGTTTTAATCTTTTCAGGATCAATTGCCACTCCTTCCTTAGAAATAACATGGCCTAAGTAATGGACTTGTTTCTGGAAAAAGTCACACTTATTAAGTTTAGCATAGAGTTGATATTCTCTTAGCACTTGGAGTACTAGTTTGAGATGTTCTTCGTGCTCTTCCCTATTCTTGGAATAGATTAGGATATCATCAATGAAAACCAACACAACCCTATCCAAGAGCTTTCTAAATACATTATTCATTAAGCACATAAAAGTGGTTGGTGCATTGGTAAGCCCAAATGGAATCACCACAAATTCATAGTGACCATATATTGTCCTAAAGGTTGTCTTGCAGATGTCTTCATCTTTAATTCGGACTTGATGGTATCCAGACCTCAAGTCAATCTTGGAGAATATTGTAGCACCCCTTAATTGGTCAAACAAGTCATCGATCCTTGACAAGGGATACTTATTCTTTATGGTCATCTTATTGAGTTGTCTATAATCTATGGACAATCTGAGTGTGCCATCTTTCTTTTTCACAAACAAGGTCGGTGCTCCCCATGGAGACACATTAGGCCGAATGTAGCCTTTGTCCCACATCTCCTTCAACTATAGTTTGAACTCAACCAGCTCTGGTGTACTCATTCTATAAGGTGTTCTAAACATTGGCACTGCTCCTGGTACAAGTTCTACTGAAAAGTCAATATCCCTTCTTGGAGGTAGACATGGTACCTATTCTGGGAATACATCTTTATATTCTCTTAATATGGGATGGTTCTCTAGGCTGAGTTTGTCATTCTTAATAGATTTTACTACATGTATTGCATACAAGGGACATCCCTTTCTGCAATACTTCTTCACTTGGAGGGTCGATATTTGTCTCACTAAGACATGATTTTTAATCCCTTGTAGGGTTACCCTTCCTCCTCCTTCATTTTCACACTCCAAAGTTTTACTGTAACAGTCCAACTTGGTTTTGTGGGAAACCAACCAGTCCATGCCAATCAACAGGTCATAAAATCTGAGAGGAAGTATGTTTGGGTTCGCTTGGGTGGGCAACCCACTCATGACAAATTGGCATGCTGGTATGACCTTTGTTACTTTTCTTTTGGTTCGAGTGGTTAGTTGTACCAGCCATGATTTAACATGTTTAACTTGTTGCATTTTACATTTCTCAACAGTTTGAGGGGCTGCATAACTCAAATTAGAACCAAGGTCAATTAAAATGGAAACATGATGGTTGGCAATCATACCTTCCATATCTACCACTGAAGCTTGGTGGTTAGCTTGTCTATTATCCAAGGCTGCATAAATTTGTGGCAGGATCCTAGCCACATCATTGATTGTGGTAGCCTCTTGGATGTTGTAGACCCTCCCATTGTTTTGTTGCCTATGTGGACAGTCCCTCAGCAACTATTCCTCTCCACAACCCCAACTTTTCAAGGGCTATCTCTTCATGTTATCTGTCTTAGTTGGAGCCGCTCTGAATGGACGTTTATTTCCACTCTAGGATGGAAAATTTTGCTGATACACACTTCTAAGTCATTCTAGAGCTCTTACCGGGGTTCTTAAATCTCGAGGGTTTAAACCCCTTCTTCTTGAATCCCGAATTGTTTTTCTTCTTCCAATCTTCATGGGGTTCTGTCTTACTCTTGAATTGCTCATAGAAATACCTTGCTTTTCAAATAGTATCTTCTAAGGTCTTTGGCTCATCAAACTCAATTCTGTCCCGGTAGGACTGAGGTAATCCACTAATAAATCATTGCATATTTACCTTTTCATCATTTATGTAGGGCACATACCTCATTAGTTCGAGAAATTTGTTGATATACTCATCTATGGTGAGTTGTCCCAACTTGAGTTCATAGAACTCCTTAGTCTTTCCATCAAAGTACTTTCCTGACAGGTACTTCTTCTTGAAGTATTTCTCAGATTGTTTCCATGACAAGTCCTTCTCATGGACTCTTTTCACATTCCTAAGGTCCTCCCACCAAATGGAAGCTTTCCCATTAGTGTTGAAAATGGTTATCTAAGCCTTAAAGTTTTCAGAGTAGTCATGGACTATGAAGTACTTCTTCAAATCGAGTAGCCAAACTTCTGCTCCTTCCCCCTTCTTAATACCTCCATTGAAGGTGGGTGGTTTGGTTTTCTTGAATTCTTTAGGGTCAGGACTCTTGGAATGTTTCCTCTTCTTTCCTCTCGTATGATAATGGGAACTAGTTTTTCCACTAGAAGATTCCTTGGAGTGGTTAGTTTCCTCACCAGAGGAATCTTCCATTGAATTTCTCTTGGCTCCATGTTGGTCCATCTTTGAGGTGCTTCTCCCAGTGTGGCCACTTTTAGGACCATGCTTCTGTATCTCAGTTGGAATTGGAGTTTTCTTAGTATGATGCCTATCCACGTGACTGGAAGCTAGACCATGTTGCAATTTCCTTTGTATATCTAATAGGATTTACAGTGGGATTGCATTAATTTCAGTCTACTTTTCTTGCTCCTTGATCAACCTTTCATTGTTAGCCTTATAACTCTGTAATTCTACCATGAGGCTTCATATAGTTTCGACCAAATTTGAAGGGGTTTCCACCACCCTCCCTTCATCAGATTCTTTCTCTTTATTCTAGGATCTCTCCCCCAACTCCTGATGTGTCACCATCCTTTACGTTGTAGATCTCATGTTGTTCACAGACTGCTTGAGTCTTGAAAACATTTTTTTGTTAGTTACTAATCTACCAATTCATGAACAACACATATCATTGCAAGGTCTAGTCAGTTCTTTATTTGGAAACATTAGCAACCTACAATGTATACTTCCAAAACATCTATCAATAGTAGAAGGTTTCATTCCTCTCTTCAATAGAGGTTAAGACAAGTTTCTTGTAGGGGGGGGGGGTAAGGTAGGGTGTTACCCCATAAGTTCAATGATAATGGTTTTATGCGACTCGTGCATGAGCCCAAGCAGTCCAAGTGTTGTTTCCATGCTCTGATACCAAGTTGTAACATACCCAACCCCTTAAATACCCTTTCTAGGGATGGGGCATCAAATTTTCGCTTTCCCTGGTTCATTTTTGGTCCCTTACTAAGAAAAACCCTCTTATTCAGCTCCCCTGAAATTTAAATCTCTCACTGTGTGCTTGAACCAGCTATGGGGGTTCTCCTCGTGACCTCGGGCTGAAAACCGGGAGCTAAGAGTTTGCGTTAGCAAAGGTTTCGACACTTCAGAAGTTCCCGAACTTCGGTAATTCCAACGGTGTTGTCAAATTCTCAGATTGCCAAAAAACAGAGGAAATCAATGGTCCATGTCCTCTGCCAAGATCCTACAGTTAAAAAGGGGCTCGACATTTAGTGCAGAACACTCCTTTCTCCTAATCCCCAAAGTCCTAAAATATCACCATGTGGCCTTAGCCCTTTGACGATCGACGTTGAGGCGATCCTCGTTTGTTTGTTGACATTCAATGATCGACGATCATCGTTGGACCTTCCTTTATCAACTTACACTCAAATCTTCCAAATTATTGCCACATGGCTTTGGTCCTTTGACGATCGACAATTTACGTTGAACGTCCTATATTGTACCATGCCCTAAATCTTCCGAATGTCGAAGTTATTCAAACTCCTGGAGTCCCGAATATGTCACCAGGCACGTTGGCCAGGCGGGCATGAACTAGAAGTTGACATGCAACAAGGGTCAAGGGGTGACACATGTCCTCATTAGGGGGGTGGTACGTGTCATGATTTAATAGTCATAAAGGGTCTCTGAATCAACCAAATATGGGTGACACGTGGCACCTTGGTTGCAGGTCCATGTCACCCAGGATGATGTCAGTGAGCCATGTCGACCCCCATCATATGATTGGGATTTATCCACGTGGATCCATAGATCCAAGGTCCTTGTTACTTCATGGCTCCAGGCTTCAGAGCTTACTGACTCCTCTTGACGCAAATCCCTCGAAGATCCAAGTCTCTGGACTCTCAAATCTGGTGCCACACATCCTCTTCCTACCAACGACCAAGATTTATTTCAGTGTTTGTGACTTTGACAGTTTTCATACTTCGTAGATTCTTGTTCAGGCTCCTCCAGAGTACGAAGTCTTTGGACTACGAGATCTCTTGACACGTACCCACTCATCCAATAGTCCTAGTTCAACGGATGAACTTTGACAGTGGACGAGTAGGACCACATGTCGCTCCACGACGTGTTCCCGATCGATTGCTTATTCGAGGGTGGTTCCTTAGATCAATGGCTAAGAGGGATCCCAAAGGACTCGAAGATCGATGGTCCATGTCACTTTAACAATTTGACATTCGGGTGTTCGACATATATTTCCTGACTTTCCTTTTGGACCACGCCAGATCGACCGCCACGTGTACCTAGTATCTACGACCGAGATTTACTCGGGCTTACAGTGCTCTGAGGGAAAATCGCGTGTCCCTATATCGTCAAATACCCAGACTTTCCAAGTAACTGTTGATCTGTGGACACGTGCCCATCCATCTTCAACGATCCAAATTAACTCCGTGACTCCGGCATTTGGGAGTTTTGATGCTAGACTACTCCTATTCTCTCGATGTAGAACTTCGCCAAAGTGCTTAACGCTTCCCTTTCTACGTTTGATATAATGACTGAGAGAGATCCATGCTGAATCCCCATATCGTTGACTCTCTTCAATTCACGACTTCAGCCTTCTACTGTTTTCTAGGAATGTGGAGTCACAAGTCCCGAAACCAAAAGAGCTATATCCTTTCGGACTAGCGCAGGGTTCCTAGGCCCTGGTCACATAGGTCCTTTGGGAATTCTTGGGGGCTAAGCACAAATCCCTTTTTGCAGCAAAAGGGTTAAGGACATGGGTACGAGCCCTCGGTCATATGGGTGGATAGTTTGAAGGAAAGCACCCTTCTCCACAGAGATGAACTTGACATTCTCGCTAACGCGAATTCAAAGGATCGGCAAGACTTAGGCATTTTAGTTACTCCTACCCCGACTCTCCTGCAGACTAACATCCCATGACTCTCTAACGACTAAACTAAGATAAATCAAGATCATATAGATATAATAGTTTACAGAAAGCAAAGATCTTTTCTAATAACTGTTCAAATACTGAAAGACTTAATCATAAACGCAGACATCTCATCATCACATCTAATATATTACACAGAGTATGAAAATACTTATTAGAACTGGAAAATGTGAAGCAACTGCTGAAAGGGGTGCATGTTTCCTCCCAACCATAGGCATAGTCA
>SNQJ01S0084178.1:3673-14304 GCA_010110895.2 Picea sitchensis
TACAGTCTCTGTACATTTCTTTCATTAATAGAAATCGTGTATTACTATATCTCTATGTTTATGGTTGCATATCTGAGACATTTATGTTATATTATTGGATATATATGATATCTATGAACATTTATTTATTATATCTCCTCTCTCATTTCATGCCGAAAATAATCTAGATCAGTGGTATCAGAGCAGTTTGTTCTTGATCATTTTTTTAGTGCATGTCCCTGACGAGGTCCGAGTATAGAAAGTTGGGTCTCAAGCTTGTATCTCTCACACACCCAAAAAACCCTCAATGGCAGAAGAAAATAAAATGATGGAGAATACGATCCTATCAGTCTATTGCTTGAGCAAGCTCTCATGCGACAGAGGGACGAAATGATGGAGAATTTTTCCCACATCCTTCAATGCCTGCCAATAGAAACAGGCACATTGTCATCAAACAAACACTTTGGAGGCACCTCACCTTTCAAGGTACAAGTTAATTTTGATATTCCTGTATTTGAAGGATAGATAGATGCAGAAGCCCTAGACAAATGGTTAAACCTGCTAGAAGGTTATTTCTCTGTTCATAATTTTTCCGACAGAGAAAAGATCACCTTCTCACTCCTTAAAGCTCTCCCCCATGTCAAACATTGGTGGGAAACTTACTGGAAGAAGAGTTCTATAGAGGAGTCTGGAATATATGGGGTCGAGCCCACTTGGGATTTTTTGTGGATGCGGTAAAGGAACAGTATTACCCAGTTGGCAACTATGAGGACCAGTACATGAGATGGACCAAACTGCGGCAAGAGAGGGGCCAAGCAGTTCCAAAGTTCACAAATACCTTCCATACCTTGCATACCAAGCTGGGTATCAAAGACTCCGAATGAAATTTGGTTCTGAAATACCATGGGTCTCTAAACAGATACATCCAAACTGAAATGGATTTTCTGGACATCCCATCACTCAACGCTACTTATCGATATGCTGTTAAAATCGAGCAGAAGTTTAAGCACCAGAACAAATGAGAGTTCGGGTTTGCAAATCCTCAATAACCAAAGTATGACAAAGATGGCCCTAACAAACAATCTCCTAAAAACCAGTCCAAGCCAGAGGAAAAGAAGGGTCATGGGAAGACAAAGAAGGACACCAGAAAATGGTGCGATTTCCACAAAATCCCCTGGAACAACATCAATGAATGTCACTCAAAAAATTCATTGGTGGCCGAGATCAAATACAAGGAGCCAAACCCTGATTCAAAATCTGATTCTGAAAATATTGGTAAAATACAGATCATCGATGCAGACCCCACTTCTAGTGTCGTGACCGCAACAATTCAACCAGAAGAACCAACATATCCTAAAGAGGGGGAGCACCTTTTTCATTCAAAGATGTGGGTGAAGGGGACCCTGCTGCATTTTATTGTTGATAGTGGAATCCAGAAGAACCTCATCTCAGCAGAGGTCATCAAACAGTTGGGATTGTTGACAACACCACACCCATAGCCATACAACATCGGGTGGCTTTGCCAAGTATGAGATCTCCATGTCAGCCAACAATTTCAATTGTCATATGGCATCCAACCCTTCAAGGATGAGGTATTATGCGATGTTTCCCCACTGGATGTCTGTGATGTTCTCTTGGACCAACCATATATGTGGAAGTGCCATGCTATTTATGAGTCTCGACCCCATAGTGTCATTGTTACTTTGGGGGGTCATCTCTACAGAATACTAGAGATAGTTTCAACTATTGTTCCACCTAAACAGTGCCATAAGGTAGTATCTCATACTGCAAAATTTAGCTTCTTCACAATCTGTTCAAAAGGGGAACAGAAGGACACTGCAACCAATACAGCCTCACCCCAAGCACCTTCTACCCAATAGAAGTAGGTCAAAAAGGTTGCAACAAAGCACAAAGATTCCTTCTTCACACTTTCCTCTCATGTAGCTCAACTTGTTTAACAACCTCATCCTCAACAGGTTCGTGACAAAATTCCACAAACTGAGGAACACGATGTCTCCAACAAGGCAAGCAGCTCACCAAGATGCGGATTCAGCAAATAATTTTCCCTCTCCCCTGGGAACTCAATGCAATGGAGACCATTGCTTCCTAAGGATGGAATATTGATCTAGGTGGATATCGGTGGCCACCCACCTTTTCCAACTATCTCAAAACAGTTTTTTGGCAATTTTGGCAATTTACTGTTTTTAGCAGTTTTAACTTACGGGGCTATTTTGAGGGCCTAAATGAAGGTTTTTTTAGATTAAGCTTCTCAATGATTTCTGAAGGCATGATTGAGCCCCCTAAATGAATATCCTCAATGATACCTTTCCAACGGGATATCATATGCCTAAAATGGAGATCGTATGCAAAAGTTACGACCCCGGGAAGTTGATGTACTAACTTACCCAAACGAGGCCCACATGACTTTTGGCGCTTCATCTCCTAGGGCTAGGTTTTTGGATGTCTATGGTTTTTGGAATTCCTATTTATTGTAAAAATACCTTCAGAGACTCATTGTAATCATCTTCTTGTGAATGCTAGTAGCCGTCACATCTCTTCTCTGAGATAAGCTACCACCATTCTAAAGAGTCTTTCACTCTGTATTTTTACAATCTCTGTACATTTCTTTCATTAATAGAAATCATGTATTACTGTATCTTTGTGTTTATGGTTGAATCTCTAATACATTTATGTTATATTATTGGATATCTGTGATATCTCTGTACATTTCTTTATTATATCTCCACTCTCATTTCGTGCCAAAAATAATCCGGATCATCTGTAAAATAATAACTAACCTAAAATCTATCACAAAAAATCCAGGACTCCAAAGTGGTTTGATGTTACCTCATTTATTTCCTCCTCTGACTTGGGAAAATTACAGAGTTCTAACAGATCCCATGGAAGAGGTGGAACGGTATAAAATCGATGGAAGTCTTGATTGTCATGCGATAAGCCCATAATGTGGAAAACAACATATGATGTCAGTTGGTCTTATGTTTGTTTATGATATGTTGTAGCATGGTTTTGAGGAATTTTTTGATAGACTCAACCTATCCATTGGACTAAGGGTAGTATGGGGAGGCAAACTCATGCGAGAATCCTAATTTTCAGGAGAGTTTCGCGAAGATCTCGTTCTCAAAATGTTTATCATGATCGGACACTAACTGTAGTGGGACTCTGAATCAGGAAATGACATAGTTGAAGAAAAAAAATGGTGTTGTGTTAGTGGTATTGGTTAAAGTGGGCATGGCTTTGGCCCATTTGTTAAAGTAATCAAC
Organism: Picea sitchensis; assembly: GCA_010110895.2. NCBI lineage: Eukaryota > Viridiplantae > Streptophyta > Pinopsida > Pinales > Pinaceae > Picea > Picea sitchensis. The sequence goes on from SNQJ01S0084178.1 coordinate 6,934, forward strand.
TACCATGACAATGTACTTGTGTCCATTACTAGATGTAGGAGTGCAAGTCATAAAGTCTATGCCCCATTTGCAGAAGGGGCCGATGGTGATGATTGGATGTAGAAGAGGTGGTGGAACTCATTCTTTGTTTTCATAGATCTATCATTTTTCACATCGCTTGATAGTGTGGATGCATTCATGAAACAATGTGGGCCAAAAGTAGCCTGTACGAATGTTTTTTTGGGCGATGGACATACCCAAGAGGTGACCACTGCAAGCGTCCCTATGGAAATCATTCAAGACTCTATCAGCTTCATCAATGGTTAGACATTGGCGAAGAATGGTGTCGACCCCATGTAAATATAATATGTCTCTGATGAGGAGGTATTGAGGGCCTAATGAAGAATGCATCGACGATCGTCTCTAGAGAGATGAGACCCAAACTTCTGTGTCTGAAGGTAGACGAGAAGGTTTCCATACCAAGGGTCATCAGAGGGCATGAAGAAGAGGTTTTCGTCGAGGAAATACGTATTTACGGGGGATGCTTTGACATCTGAGGGAAAAATTGTAATGAGTTCGGTGAGGACAAGCAATTTCTTGCTTTTGGGAGTTGATAAGTCTAGGTCATATTCCTGGAGGATGACAATCCATCGAGTAAATTTTCCATTAATTTGCTGACGACTGAGCAAGCACTGAATGGGGTTGGAATCTTCTACGACCTTGGTAGTTCGAAGAAGGATGTAATGGTGAAAATTTTGGACTGCAAGGACAACTGCTAGGGTTATTTTCTCATCATGGTTGTACTTCAGGGGTGGCCCTAAAATATTTTTACCGATGTTGTAAATGACATGTTCATGCCCATCTTCCCCTAGTTGGATGAGGACTCCTACTACTGAGATAGTTGAGGATGACAAGTAGAGGATGTATTCGTGATCATAGTCTAGAGGAATAATCAAAGGGGCATTAGATAAGGCATATTTTAAGTCCTCAAAATTTGTTTGAGCATGTTCATCCCATCAGAATGGGATATCATGATGCAGAAGGCAGACAAAACCATGCGCACGAGTGGCGTAGTCTGGGACAAAGTGACGTAAAAAGTTGGATTTTCCTTGTAAGCTCTGTAGTCGGCGTAAATTACTTGGTGGTGGAATTTATGTGATAGCTTGGACCTTGAGGGGGTCCACTATGATGTCGTGTTGGGAGACAATGAACCCAAGAAGGTGTCTGGCAGTTATGCAAAAGACGCACTTGAGGGGGTTCAAGCGGATATTATACTGGCGACATCATTCGAAAACGATGCATAAGTCATCTAAATTTTGAGTTCATTTTTTGGATCAAGTAGTGAGGTCATCTAAATAAGTGAGGATGATGCAAGAAAAATCATGGAAAACATAGGTCATGGCTAGTTGAAACATAGCACTTGTTTTCTTGAGTCCAAAAGGCATGACACGATAAGAAAAAGGTACCCCAAGGGGTAGTAAAACTGGTTTTATACTGATATGATGGATGGATTTGGATTTGATTGTAGCTAGAGAACCCATCCATGAAGGAAACTTCTTCATGACCGACACAATCACTGATAAATTGGTCAATGAAGGGAGTTGGAAAATTGTCTAGAGATGGAAAGTGACTCAGGTTCAGAGGAGGTAATATTGACCGTATCTAGAGAGTGTAGTACCAATGGTGAGGTGATCAAATGTGGTTGAAAATGGGTTGACTGACAACCTCCATATGAAACAATCAAAGGACATCAGTATGTAAAGTGAGAAAGTGAGTCACATAGAGCGCAAGGGTATCTCATCCACTCAGGGATTGAGGAAGAGACATAACGAATGTCGGTGACGTGAGAACCAGTAAGGGGTAGCGGAGAGGGATCTTGATGAAAGGTTTGGCGTACTACAGCTAGCATCCGATGAAACTGAGGTAGAGTTGGGAAATGATGAGTGTAGTGGCCGTATTATGAATAGATGGCACAAGCAAATTTGGTTCGCAACCCTTTACTACCTATAGTGGGGGACGTTGTAGTAGTACTAGACGTGCTTGGTGAAGCAGTGAGAAATGTGGTTTCTCGAGGGTGTTGGATCATATTGTGTAACTCGGGAAGAGTAGGACATCTATTGGTGGGGTGTCCCTCTCTTTCATATAGTGTGCAAGGAGGTTGAACTCGGGGAGAAAGTGGATCTGTGAACTCTTTATTCTTTCGTCTGCCCTCAGATGTGGTCATGGTGCCAGCGGTTGGGGGTGAGGGTGGTGCAGAAAGAGCATGTATTGGAATCTACATCGAGATTCCATCTAGCTGAGGAGGGAGATATGGTTGAGGAACCATCATGGGTGGTTGAATATACCATACAGGGATGGAAAGCACAATGTTTGGAAGGGTAAGTGTCACAACTATCTGGAACACTTGGACTCTAGGTGGGGGGTAGAAGAAGGGAATTTGTGTAATGGATTGAGGGACTATATCCCAAACCAGGATTTTCCCCTAGAGGGGGGGAAATTAGGGATAAGTGGTGCAGTGGGGTTCTCAGGAGATTCCTGAGGCAATGGTTCTTCAACTGGTGGAATGTCGATGTGAGGGGAGGCCTTAGTGGGAGGAATGGTGTCTCTAGTATCTGTTCCATTAGAAGATACTACATGCACTTGTGTTGAAGGGTGTAGGAGGGGTGGTGCTCCATGATATGCCCCCAACAAGGATGGATCTTTGAAAACTACAAGACCCATGTCAATGACTAAATAAGCATCCATGCTAGTGTGGACAAGGGGAAGAATGTTATCAATGTTGGAGGAATGGTTAGGCTCATAATGTGTGATTTGATCCATGGTGACGATCTTCTCATTATGGGGGAACATCATCATTCGAAACACAGGAGAGGCTACTGCCTTCATAGCCTACATGTAGCTACATCCAAACAAGATATTGTAATCGAGTGGGGCGTCGATAAATTCAATGTTGATGAGGATGTTTTTTCCCCCAAGTTCGACGGGAACATTTTGGAAAATCCCTTCAGGGGATGAGGGTTGACCATCATAGGCTCTTATGGTGATGATGGATGGTACTAGCTCAAGGGAACCAATTTTTTTCCATACTACTTTGGACATGATGCATGTAGATGCACCTTCATAGATGATACATTGATGAATTGTGATGTTCTGAATATTTATTGGTATCTGGAAAGATACCAGAGCGGGAGGCATGGTTCTCCACTATCTAGATCAAATGTGATTAGTCTAGTATCAATTGGGTCAACTGCCCCCAAGGCGGAAAGAAAGGATTTCTGCTGAGTTGGACAGGTTTGGAGAACCTCCAATATAGACATGGCTGCAGGAGACTGAGCTAAGTCGTCGACTAGACTGTAGTTATGGGCTACCCTAGCATGAGGGTTATTGACATTATGTCATAATGGAATGCGAGGTATGTGAATGCTTGATTTGATGTTAGGGCATCGAATCATCAAGGGTTGTCTAGCTATAGCTGGAGCCACTTCTTAAGTGGTTGGGGTTAATTTAGAGGGAACACCATAGTGGTGACTGCGTGTTTTCAAAAGAATTTCTTCTTTGCTGGTAAAGAGGATGTTGCGATCAACCGGATTTCCAAGTTGAATGGGACCTTGGTTTTGATACTGCCCCATTTGGGGTGGATTAGGGTGTACCTCTTGTTGGGTATTCATCAAACCTTGGTGTGGAATAGAGTTTTGTAACACGACCGAGGGTGGTTTTTGCAAGTATTGTGGTGGGGCCTGCTGACGGGAAGGTGGCGCTAGAGGACGTGGCACGTTCATGGATTATTTCATCCATTTGAAGTCAGAAATTTGGGGGAAATGGTGTGTATAGTGTCCATACTCACCACAAAGATCACAAGGGAAGTAAGTTTGAAGATTGTTGTTGTTGTTATTCCCTTGGTGTTTTTTTTTATTATCCCCTTAGGGGTTTTGGTTTCCTTGATTTGTATTTCCCCCATTGGGATGGTTGGGTTGGGGGTTATTTCCGCCTAGTCTCGGGTTATTATTCTTTCAATTTTTTCCTTTCTTTTTGGCATTATTCAGCTGATGCGCCAGATTTTTTGTATTCAACTGTTCAAAAGTATGAAGTTGTTGAATGGGAGAGGGTTGAACAAAGTTAACGTCGACATGTGGTTTTCTGTGTGGAGGAGCAACCAGCTATGGAGGACCGAGAAATGGAAAATATGGATTGTTTTGTGGCAAAAATCCATAGGGTGCATAGGAAGGTGAAGGGATTTCACTAGTGCCTAGGTTATATGCTGAGGTAGAATGTGTACCCGAACTTGGTTGAGAGGTCGGGTGCATCATCAGTACTGGTGAGGGCACACTCATGAGTGGGGGGGAGAAACAAGATATGGCTATTGGTAAGGGGCTAGAGGGTAATAATATGGCCCTCCATATGGTTGTGGCTATTGAGGTGCACCATACATAGGTGGCGGTTGGATGTAAGGGTTGTGATGTGTCATGGTACCAATCAACCCATCTGTAGTGTGGGACATCCCAGGTTTTTCCTGGCCAAATGGTACGGGTCTGGGTGTGTTAGGTAACACTGTGTATAAGTAAATTGACTGAGCATAGATAAGGTCGAACTATTGGGCCTTGTTTATGGCTTCCTCTTTTAATTGATGAAAAGTGGATGCTACATCTTTGGCAAGTATAGAGTCGAGTGATTTAAGAAACCAATCAAGTCGTTGTTCTTTAGTGGCTTCTTCTTTACATAAACTACGTCGTTGATGCCATTCATGGATGTGGTCGACAATATGCATAGTTGAGGTTTGTTTTCACTCGGAGATCAATTCTAATCTAGTGTCATGATGAATTGGTAGTTGAAAAAAGGATAAAAAGGATTTTCCCAAGGACTCAAAAGTCACATGGGACCCTGATTTTTCGTTCACATACCATTTGGCTGATGGACCAGTGAGTTTTATTTGAAATAACCTTAAGTGGATGGAATTATACATGATGATTTTTAAAGAGAACCATAAGTGGAAGGTCATAACATGGTTGGTGGGATCTTCCCCCATTTTTCCTTCAAACTTTGGAATATCTGAAGGTAGTTTGGTAGGCATATTGGGTCATGTAAAATGGGATCATTCGTGAGTTTGGTAAAATCAAGAATTTTGAGAGATTCCAAGTATGGCATAGGGGGATTTGGTGGAGGATTAGTTCCATCCATTGTGTAATTAAGTAGTGGACTTGACCTGTGGGAGGGATTTGGTGGGGTTGTACTTCTCCCTTGAGAAGAAGTTTTCCTCCCGCCTCCTTATGAAGGCGAGCTAGTGGATGGATGTCCTTGGGAATTGGACCCAAGAAAAGTGGAACCAAGTAAAGATGATCCCAAAATAGTAGCACTCACGGGGGTGTGAGATGGTTGAGCCAGTGACTTGGAAAGACTAGGGACTCCTCCTAGAATAGGAGGGAGATTTTGCAAGCATCTGGAACGACAGGGATTCTGTGGGTCACCTATGATGTCTGACTAGAAAATTGAATGTGTGTAAATGGTGATGAGATAAATAAATGAACAACAGATTTGTATAATTTAGACCTTCACAAGAGAATACAATTCACAATTGAATGTAATCAAATGAGCATCATACATAAACCAAATGTAAATAAGCAAACATGTGGGTAGGTGTATTTTGTCCACATGGGGGAACAAATAAAACAAGTGCTCATGTCCTAAAAGACGTATCTTCCTTTCTCTCAAATAGCACTAGACCTTCCAAGAGAACTCAACAGTGGGGTCTGAATCCATTGGAAGAGGAACTAGTGAAGGATGAAATAATTATTTATAATGAGGGGTAGAGGGTGCATATCCTGAAAGAAATGGAGATATTTCCCAATAGACACACAAAATCTGATCAAGGTGCAATTGCAACCCAAAATTTCCACCTGGGCAGATGTCCTAAATTTTGGTCACTAGGTACCTTGTTCAAAGTGCGACATTTACATTTTCAGCCTCAGAAATGGGTCACGGAGTTGATCCCTTCCAAGAGTTGGGTGACTCAAGGGGGGACACACAGAACAACTGGAACTCAGCCTTCAACCCTTCACGGGTATCTCCTTTCCTTATGGTGTAGGAACACTTTACATGGAGGATTTATTAAAGTTTCCTATTTGTCAAATTCTAATGTTTGAAAATGTGAGAACCAGATAACAGGGGGTTATTTGGATGCCTACCCCCGAGATCCTACCTAGACTAAAAAAATTCTTTTGGCACCTCCTGTGGAGGAAAACTTAGTGAGTTTTTAGAAAAAAAATTAGATGTTGTGTGCAGAGAGATTAGGGGTGTGAACCAATATCGTTTGAATTAAGTGGATGTGGATAATTTCTAAAGAAGTAGTGGGACATTTCAAAATTCCTTTGTAGAAGACATACTTCAACCTCCACAATTCAAAATGGAAATTATGCTAGTGAGGAGTGAATTTGTGTGTGAGCAAGTGAAAAAGTGTGCCAAGTTTTTAATAACTTAGGTGTGATATTGCAACATGTGGACTTCCTGTGGTCCTTACAAATATTTGTTACCTAGCTTACTAAGTGTCATTGGTACAACCTTACATAATTTTAAAATCCCTAAAGAACTATCATGTGTACATATGGGTCCTTACAAATCCTTTAAACTCCCTAAATGTTGTTTACACTAAGAAATCTTGAAAACTATCCTAGATTGTAAGCATGTGGGAATGTATGGACCCATTACTTTGATCTTTAAACTTCCCTAGTGATATAAACTAAGAAAGCAGTTTCAAGAAACTATCCTAAGTTTGCAACATGTGGGCATGTATGGGTCCTTACAACTTTAAGATGATTTCAAAAAAGAAATTAAGAGGAGCCCTAGGGGGGATTTTGTACTATCCTAAATATTTTTGTTAAGGGAGATAAAATGTCCCTTTAACCACCTTTTTGATTCTCAAGATCACACTAGGGTGCGAGAGAAGAGCTTACTCAATGATCAAAGTTAAATTTATGGTTCCAATGTAAGTGTTTTATGTGTGATAGAAATAATATCAACTTAAATTTTACAAACCAAACAAGCCATCCATGTGGAAACCAAAGAAAAAGAGGAGAATATTTGGTTCGTTTTACCCCCTAAGTTCCTATGTTTAGCTAACCTTTCATATGGGAAAGGATTCTAAGTCGAGTGCATATGAATTACAAATTGTATGAAAGCAAAAATATGAAGGCTAGGGGCCTTCAAATCATCAGAAAAACCCTTACAATTTTGAAAAAAATGATATGTGCATGGGTTACAATTGTAACAGGTGCACAAAGGGCACACAATGCATAGAATGCATAGAGAAAAGAAGCCTGTGGAGTGCACAGAGAAAAGAAGCCTGTGGAGTGAACAGTGCACTAAGTGCGCGTCTGTGGGAAGGGAAATCCATGCACTTCT
>SNQJ01S0084178.1:14365-34669 GCA_010110895.2 Picea sitchensis
TGAGTGACATTCTCCTCCTTCAACTCATAATTTTTTCTTTGTCACGTAAGGTGAGGTTGGTTTTGGTACTTGCAAGATAAATTGATTAAAAATAAGTGCTCTCTAAGCCCAAATAGGGTGGAATTTGATACCTTTTCCCCAGTATGGTCACCAATCTGTTGTGTTGGTTTTGTCACTTGGGTGAGCAAAACAACAACACATGCATGCCTAGTTGTGTCTGCTAGAGAAGATAAAAGTTCGTGAGTGGGTTAAACAAGCCAAACACATGTAATAAACAAAGAAAAAAACTAAAACAACTAAGAAATAAAAGTTAGAATGCATGAGAAGCTTAGAACCATAAACAATCAACCAATGACCAAGATAATGGCACCAATGGACCAATAGATTAGTAGGAAAAACACTGTAGAGAAAAATGAGGACTTATGAGTCCCTTCTTACTCCTTGGGAGGGATCTTGAGTTCCCTAATGGAGAGATCTTCTTACAATGGAAGAAAAATGGAAAATGGTGAAGAGAATCAATGCCTATTCCCTCAAGAGGTGAGTGGAATGGCCTATTGCAATGATGCTTGAATACTCCAAGGAGAAAAGAGGATTCTCAAGGGAGAATTGAGGAAGAATAACAATACTATGAAGATCTTGGTTTCTTATTGCACCCATGGCTCTTATTTATATCATTTATTCAAGGCAAAATGTAATTGGTTCTTGGTGTGAACAAGGGGAATTTTAGGGCACCCTTTGGTCCTTGACCAGCCCCCCATTCAAATTTCACTCAGATATGGAGGTGAAATCAAGTTGGGAGCTAGTCCATAAGTGGTTGGGGGGGGCGACAAGAACCATAAATGCGTCTTTTATAGGAGTGTGTGGATTTTCTTGTACACAATCAAACATTTGGCACATTGTGTGCTCTAAGGGATTTGTTGGTCTGCGCACTGTATGCAGGCTTCCTTTGGTGACTTTGCACATGTCAATTTTTGCCCAATTGTATAGATTTTTCCTTTTGAAATGTATTTTAGTGCTACAGGTGAACTAATTTTTGTTGGCATTGTTGTGTTTATGTAACCATTTGCATGCAATGTTGCAGATGATATTTTAGTGATAGCACTCCTTTCTCTTGAGCTTCCTAACAAAAAAATAGGAGTTCCTCTAGTAGGTAGCTACACTAGTTGAACACAAATCCATTTGCATAGAAGCATGCTACTGAAATAGAATCTAAGGTGCATTCACCCTTATAGTAGGAGCACATGAACTTACTCACAATGACATAGAAGGAGTTTCAGACCGTTTCTAGAATAATCGGCTCAATCTTCGTCATGTGCCCTCCTCTATGAGTGTGGAATTTCTCATATAGGATGACTTCTCCCTTCCTCTTCCCATGCTTTCTCGGGCCTTGGAATCCTTTGGACATATCCTCACCCTCGAGGGATAATCCGGTGATATTCTTGATGTCATTTGCATGAATCATATATCTTTTGTCGAGCCATAGGATCTTGTCATGCACTCGACTGATCACAAATTTTGTGCACCACGCAACCTCACTAGTGGTCCCAAAGACCGGTAAATCCCTGAGGTTCATAATTGTGGAATTAAATAGGTTGGTGAAGTCTGGTTTCAGGACAAATTGCATGCCCCTGATTCAGTCTGCTTCTAAACCCCATAACATGTTGATTTCCATTTGGGGAAATAGAACATGGTCCATCAGGTCGAGTTCCAGGAGTTTTACTTGCTCGGTCTTCCCATTGACATCCCCTATGACCTCGATCCTAGGATCATATGACTCATCTATAATTTATTCTTTGGGAGTCAAACTTCAGCTTCGTGGTATTCTCATCATGTTGGCTTTGGAGCGCTAGTAAAATGGGTGAGTTGGGGTCGGTTTTGCGACTAGGGAGTGAAAACATTATCAGAGTATGCTCACGTGCAGATAATTCAAAACCATAGCGTAGATAACAATAAACAATGATTCTCTCTCCTCGAGTTCATGGGATCTTATAAACTGGATAGCTAGAAACTTTGTAGTCACTCATAAATACACTCATAATTAGGCCAACGATGCAATCTCAGGATTAGGTGTCCGAGGAGACTGATAACATGGTAATATCTATAGGGTGATCATGGATTTAATGTACAGGATGACAGGGACATGGTTGACCTGAGGGGGATTTTCGTTTCAATGGTTGAGAATCCCAATGGGGATATTAATGAAATCTACGTGTATCGTGTGTTTATAGCTTGATTGACCATTCTAACAGGTTACTATAGTTACCATAAAGGGTATGACTGGACATGACATAGATGGTACTTGGGCTTAGATACAGTTCGGGTTTACCCTCCCCGGCCACAATGAGGGTCTCCATCATGTTTAATGACCTCCTTTAATATTATGGTGACTCATCAAACCCTGTGTGAATGAGTAAGAAGTTTTGCATAGAAATGATGCTTAGACTGAAAAAGAACCATATTTCATGGCACAACTATGCACACTCCGATGTTATTAAATGTATTTAAAGAAATTACAAAAAATCAAAATCTAACTACTGTACAAGCTCCCTTAGACTGGAGCCATAGTCCTTTGGTTCAACTATGAGAAATGTAAGGTTTTAGGAGGGTACCATTCACCCAACCTAGTTGCAGGATACCATCCAGTTGCTCTATCTTGACTGCACCAAAGTGTCTAATTTCTGCAACTATAAATGGACCCAACCAATGCATTCACAACTTTCCTAGATTCTTCTAATACGGACTATCATAGAGTAGTACCTTATTCCCTTGGGTAAATCTTTTGAACTTAATGTGCCTGTCATGCCAAGATTTTTTTCTATCTTTTTCAACTGTCTAATGAAAAATTGCTAGAAATCTCACTTCCTCAAGTTCTTGCAAGTATGCAATCCTCTGCGCAACTCATTCATCATTTGTCATGTGAGTAGCTTGTGCTATATAGATACTAGGGTTGATAAACTCTGTAGGTAAATAACTTATTTCCCATAAACCAACTGAAATGGGGTATACCTATGTAGCTTCTTTTTGGTAGTCATGTCATCCCACAAGACTACTGGAACTCAATGATCCCAGTCTTCCCTGTTTGTGCAACATACTTTTGTCAATCCTCTTTCCAGAATTTTATTGAATGCCTCCACTGTATCATTAGCTTGTTGATGATAGGGACTTCTCTTGTGGTGATGTATAAGGAATTATGTATTCAACGTTGTGATTGTGCTACTGATAAAGTAACTACCCTGATCACTTGTCAGGTTTCTAGGGAATCCAAACCGAGTAATGACATTTTCAAAGATGAATCTAGTAGTTGTATCTATTGAACAATATTGAAATTCCTCTTCTTTGGCCCATGTCATGAGGTAATATTTTGTGGTAATGATGTATCTGGCCTTCCAATGATTAGCTAGCGGGTTGATTGGTCCAATAAAGTCAACATCCCACTTCTCAAATGCCTGAACTTCTCTAACTTCATGAAGGGGTAATTCATCTCTATGTGCTGGATTCCATACTCTTTGGTAGGTGTCACAAGATCTAGCATACTCTTTAGCATCTTTGAATAATGTAGCCCACCATAATCCATCTTTAAGTACCTTCTTTGCAGTAGCTTTACCTCTAACATGTCCTCCGACAACTCCACTATGGCATTCCCACAACATATCTTACCTATCATGGTTCAAGACACATCTTCTAAGGATGTTTTCTAGTCCCAATTTGTAAAGTTGTTCTGTAATCAATTGATAGTCAGCTGCGTGAACCACCATATGTCATTTTTGGGTTGCAGAGTAAGTTTCTAGAAAGTTCCATGTACTGAGGAAGATATAAATGTCTTCTAGATTCTCTGGGATGGCCTCAATTCGAAACAGACCCGCATTTGGGAGCTGATCATCCACTTCTCCACCACTTTCCTCTAAGTCCAACCTGGAAAGGTGATATGGACCTACATTGCATCTTCCTGGTTTGACAATTACTTCATATGAAAACTCTTGAAAGAGAAGTAGCCACCTACAAATCCTTCCTTTAAGTACTAGTTTATTGACTAGGTACTTCAACGCAGAGTGGTCAGTAAAATCATAGCTAGACCTTCCCTTTCAGTGGTTGTGTAGTTTCATTCATCTTGCGAAAGTTTTCTTCTGGAAAAATAGATAGGGTGGTCCATATTTCATTCCCTTGGTTGCACTAAAATGGCTCCCAGGGCAATACCTGATGTGTCTACATGTACATGGAATTCAATTTCTCAATTTGGAAATATCAATATAGGTGCAATACTTAGATTTTGTTTGAGGGTGTTGAATGCTTTGTCACATTCTAGCGTCCACCAAAATATTTCAGACTTCTTCAACAGAGTTTCTATAGGTGTAGTAATAGTTGCATATATCCTAATAAACTTGTGGTAATATCATGTATGTCCCAATGTCGAGCACAAATTCTTAGCACTTGTAGGTGGTGGCATGTTTAGAATGATCACAACTTTAGCTGAGTCTATCAAGACTCCTTCCTGACATACAATATGTCCTAGCATATTTCCATGTGGTATGCAAAATATGCACTTCCTACATTGAGACTTAGCCGGAGTAGTGCTACATGTTCTTTTAGTAGGCTGTATACTGTCCAATCATCCTTGTAGACCTCTACAAACTTATGGATGAACTCTCAAAATATTGCTATCACAATCTGAGAGAAAACTGTAGGGGCATTCTTTAAGACAAATTTCATCACGTTTTATGTAAATGATCCCCATTCAGTTATGAATATGGTCTTCTTCTACAATTCTGACTTGGTGATATCCTAAGAATATGTCTGTAAATGAATAATATTATTTTCCAACAACTTGATCTAACACTTCGTCATTAAAAGGTGTCGGGAACGAATCATGTACACATGTAGAATTCATACTTTTGTAGTCCACATAGACTCGAATGCCTTATGTATCATTATTTCTCTAGATAACTATGGGGATAACCCACTCGGCTTCTTCGATTGGAAAGATAAGTCCTTCCACAAGCATTTTGTCGACTTCCTTCTTGACCTTCTATTTATTCTAGGATTCAGGCGGTATGGTCTATACTTCACAGTTTTGAGTTGGGCTTTAACTCAATTTTCATTTATCCCATGGGTCCTTTTATGCCTTTCAGTTATGAAAACATTTTCGGGTACAAGTCCTCATATTCCCGCAACATGCTATGGACTTCATTCATAATCTGCTCATCCTAATAATTTCCTATAGAAGATATCTTAGGATGGCATGTACTTTCTATGTTAACTTTCCACAAATTTAGTGTATGGTTATAGGAGCTATAGGTGTGACTAGGTATAGTATCCTGAATTTCTCTACTACCTTATGTTTCCTTGATAGTTAAGTTTCTAAGTTCTTCTAAGTCATCGGGTTTTTCTAGGTCTTTCTCAACTTTGTATCAATCTATAGGTATCTTATTAGATTCATGACTCAAAATAGACTGAAGCAATTGAACATGGTCAACACATACTACTATCTTTGATCTCTTTTTAAAAATATCAGTAAAAATAATTTCTATGATTCATTGAAGGACTATGTTGAGCTCAAGGTACTTACTTGTAAAGGAGAATTTCTTGCAAAACTGGTCTTGTAAGGTCTGCCAACATTTTTTTTCTCATCTGGTCTCTTCATTTATGTACCATGATTTTGGGATTGGACCCAGTGAGTGGAGAACTACTTGAACCCATAGGTGAGAGGGTACTTCCGCAACTTTACATTGTTTTAAGCAATGCTCAATATGCATTTTGGGGTCAGATTGTCCATCGAATAGTTGTGCATCTTGAAAATCTATATTCATCTCTTCTTTCATCTGATCCCTACTTTGGAATCGACATTGGATGGCTTTACTCACATCTTCCCACTCCACAATCGAGGCTTTGTGAGTGGCCCACCATCTAGCAAGGGTATCCTGCAAGGCTAAGTAAAGAACAAAGATCCTTTGATCCACTGCTATTTTATCTTCCATGTTGGCAATACAACTATGTAACTCTGAGGTACCATCATACATTGGGTGCTCTATGATCTCATTTCCAATCCATCTCATTGATTTGATAGTTGTGCATCATCTTGAGAATCATTCGTATGAGCCTTGCTGCCAATTGTCGAACACTAATTCATAATTCTCATCAGCAGACTGTATGCTTCTCCAACTTACCGATCCATCTACAGTGAGATTTATGTAATCCGGTCTCGTTCTTTTTGTTATGGTGTATAATTTTTCAAGAGCATCTGATTCCATGTTGTTGTCCACTGGTTTAGTGTATCTAGGCCCTAAATATGGATCTAAAGGTTGAACAAAGTTTATCCCATCCACTTCAAACGTCACGGTTTCCTTCTTTAGATCAATGATATCATAGTTGGTGTATGCCCAATCAATTCCAAGTAGAGCAGGGTAGGGATCCTTATCTCCCATTATTTAAATTACTTCGAAATCAGATGTGGTTTTAACTCCCACAACATCTATTTCTACATTTTCCAGCCTTCCTACTGGGAAAATGCAGTACTAGTTTTCCACTCTCAACTGGATGGGGGAATATGCTAACTGAGGTTCTCCCAAAGCTTCCCAGGTATTTTTGGGTAGGATGTTGAAATCGGATCCCAAATATAGCATGACATCTTTGATTTCAAAATCATCTAGCTAGGATTCTAACCTAAATTAATTTCATATTCGCACCTTTGTTCTTTGTATTCTCTGGGTATTCTTCTCAGGGAGGTTGGTCCTTACTATGGCTTTTGGGGTTCCCTCATTTCCCAGTATTAGGTACAAGGCGTTGTGCAACTTATTCGTAATTTGTTCATCACCTAGGATATCAAATAACAATTGAAACCAAATATTGATTATACTTTGAGATTGCTTAGGGTGTCTCTTTGGAATTACAGAGTTTCTAGGTGTCAGTGGTGAGGTAAGGGCTTGCACAAGATTAGGTTGAATGATGAATTTAAGGGAATTATCCATTCTCTCTGGAGTAGGGATACTCTTAAATATTTTTATTGTATCTTTGAAGAATATCTTTTGTTTCAAAGGGTCATACCTGTCATCCTTGGGAGATGCTTTCTGAATCTTGGGCTGACTAAACTCTACCCTGGTAAAGGGATTCCTACCCAGGATGGTTTATCATAGACAATGGAAAATACTCTGTCACAGGTGCCAACTCAAAATAACAGCCTATAGTACCTCATTCCCCACATGCATGTCCCACCCCAGGAAGTGTTCCCCTTCTCTACTCAACATTCCCTCGGCTAGCCCACTTCTTTTCTGGGCTTCAGCAACAGGTCGTACAAGAAGTCTCAGAGACATGTAGTTGTAGTTTATCACCTTTAGAAATCAATTCCCAACAATTCTCTTACCTTGAGAGTTTGCTCATGGGCCTGATAACCCACCTCTTGAATATCCCACAGGCCTGACAACCTGCTTCTTCATTCCATATCCCAAGCTGATTGGGTATAGAAACAAGTATGGGTATGAATACAGGTTCAGGTACAGTGACAGGAAGGTACCAAGGACAACTGGTTGAGTGAGTGAATGATCACGGAATGATTGAATGGATGACTGAATGATGGGAAAATGAACTAAGTCCAAACTATATGTATGCATGTTCCCAACTTGACACATGTCATGTTGGGAGATACTTTGGTCCACTTGTCCCCATCCTTAGAACTTAGGATAAAATAATTTTCCATACTTTATGATTTAAGCAATATTAATATAATATTCCTTTTTGGCTTAATCTCCCTAGCTTATCCCTTTTTCTTAACTTTTAGCCCCCCCTTTACCTAACTAGTGGAGTTTATTCCCCCATACTCTGTTATTGTGGTCGGTCTGTGCACAATGATGTATTTTATATTAATGATAAGAAATATACAAAAATTGGCTCACTGGCCCTTAGCATCTAGGATATCTAGCCTAATACAAAACATAAGCCTCCTAGCTTATAATAACTGGCTCACCATCCTATAAAACACAACATATACACAAAGGATCCTTGGCCTCAAAATCACATGCACTTAAGTTGATGTGCACACTTCATCATTTTAGTGCGCAGTACATGCGCGCACTATTCCATGAAAGGTGCATACAAAAATTATATCAAACAACTCAGAAACTTAAGTACATTTTCATTTTACATTTACAATTGGGTTCGGCTTAGGCATATTACAATCCCCTCCCCTTATTTATGTACTGTCTGTTAGCGATATTTCTTGTAAAGGGGGTGTTTTCCTAAAATATAGGCCCCTTTGGGTGGAAAAATGTGAAGAAGTGGGGTAAAAACCCACTTACCCTAGGTTGGGTCACAAAATGCACATGAAGTTAAGGAGTGGGAAGATCTGGGTGACCAGAATTTGCGTGCCCAGATCTACGGTCCAGGTTGGATTCTAAATCCCCCTCGCCATTCTACCTTTAAAGTGNCTCAACGGCCTGGATTAGGGAGCCCCGATCTACGATCAAGGTTGGATTCCAGACCCCCTTTGCCTATATACCTTTAATAGGGAGGGGTCTAGAATCGGGGGCTTAAAGTGGGCCCCCCTTGTCGCATCTCTGATTTCCTCCATCATCTACCTTCTGCCATGTGTCTTCCACTCAGTTCCATCCTAGCCCATCTCTTTCCCCTTTCCTCACTCCCATCTATCACCTCCTGCCAGGTGTTCCTCCCTGCATTCTTCCCTTAGTTTCCACTTCCCCCTTGTCATATTCCTTTTCCATTTTGTCCCTCTCATCCTCCAACTCGTCCTCCTCCTCCTCCAGGCCCATCGCCTTGTGTCTTCCTCGTCACTTTCCCATGGCACTTCGCCTCGTCTTCTGGTGCCACAGCTCCCTTCTCTCTGTCCACTTGGCCCCTCCTCATCTCATCATCCTACTCCTTCTCCACCTTACCTCTCTCACCCACCTGTACCCCGCGCTCCATGCCACTTCCATGTGTGTCCTATCCATACCCCGTGGCATTTCTCATTTGGTGTCACAAGACCACCTCATCCTCCTTGCCAGGGTCTCATCCACGTCCACCTACTGGGTCTCCTTGTAGCAGTCTAGCAAAGGAGTGGCAACCATAGAAAGGCTGCCACGTTGTCCAAGTGCAGAGTTGACCGAGGTTGTTCCCAATCCCAAGGAAGCAGTTATTGAGGTGCTTGGTGGTGGTTAGACATTGTCTCCACCATAAATGGAAAGCCCAGAAAAGGACCCGAGATAGGTCAATTCTTCTGCGGGGTGCCAGGAGTCTGATTTCATCTGACATAAGCACACAACCATCCAGAGATTGCAGGTGCAGTCTGCTAGTAAACATGCATACGTAATGTTTTTAATGATAAGTCTCGGTTTTTCTGTTGTTATTGGCTTTGGGTATATGTAGGCAATTTTTCCATTTTTGTAAGACATCGATGGTAGAGCAAAGCTCTCGACTATAAAGCTTTAACAAATCCTCTGGTTCTCTGGTTATAGAATGATATTTTGAGATTTCTTGTTTAATGGTGGCCAGCCTCCTCCTTTCCTTTTTCCTCTAAATCTAAAAGCCCGAGCATTGATGATCCAGTCAGGTGTTGCTATAACTATATGATGTATGTTTGATTGTATTTGTTCTACAACATTTTAGGTTTACTTTGAAGTTTCTATGGTCTGAGAGGATCTCATACCTGAGACTTTTCCCCTTTCTTTCCCTCCACTTACTCACCACTATGCAAATTTACTAGCCTAAGTTAGATCAAGACCTCATATGTCTTTGTTGTTCCAACCCAGTTTTCTGAGTTAAACGATATTGTTCTGAGTTTTCTTCCATTTGATCACCCTGTATAAACAAATTGTGACATAAATTGATGGGCCTCAGGCTTACTCCTGCTGCAATCCAGGAGTGACTTCTGACGCCAACATTGTCCTTAGTGCATTATGTACACATATATAACAAAATTTTCACAAATCCTCAAAAAGATGTGGGTATTATGCTCGCATTGCATCCTCATGCTTCCAAGTAGTGTCCTGAGGACCCTACCAGGTCCATTGGACCTTTACAAGCCCTATGGATCGATTACAGAGATGTTTGATTTTTTGGTCCATAATGTGTACCAGATGCACTTGGAAAGTGCCTTCTTGCTCCACCTGAATCACATTCCAATCAATAACATGATTAACATAAGGTATATATTTCTTGAGCAATGATACATGGAATACATTGTGAAAATACATGGACGCAGGCAATGCAATCATATAAGCTATTGGGCCAATCCTCTCTAGGATTTCAAATGACCCACAATAGCGAGCTGCCAAATTTGAACAATTTCCCAACTTCAAGGAACTTTTGTTGGCCTTCACTTTCAAGAATACATGGTCCCCAACTTTAAATTCCCTGTGAGTTTTTCCCTTATTAGCATATCTTTTCTGCCTGTCTTGGGAAGCCTTTTTTTTTTTTTTTTCAACATTTACTCCTCCATTTCCCTGAGTAAATCTGGTCCAACCACTACTCTATCTGCTAGGTTATCCTAGCTTAGCGTTGTGTTGCACTTTCTGCCATAAATTGCCTCAAATGGGCTCATCTTTAGAGATGTTTGGTACCCATTGTTATAAGAAAACTCTACTAAGTGTAGGTAGTCTTCCCATTTTGATGGTTTATTCATCACATACATCCTCAACATATCCTCAATCACTTGATTCACCCTCTCTGTTTGTCCATCTGATTTTGGATGATAAGTTGTACTAAAATTCAAATTTGTTCCAAATCCATTAAATAATCATTTCCAAAAATTTAAGGTAAATTTTGTATCTCTGTCAGACACATTTGTCTTGGGTATACCATGTAATTGAGCAATTTCTCTCATATAAATATCAACAATGTTGGCTACCTTGTGAGTGAGCTTTACTGGAATAAAATGGGTAGCTTTAGTGAGCTTATCCACCACTACCATGATAGAATCATGTTGCTTGTTTGTTCTGGGCAGCTTGGTCATGAAATCCATTGTTAAAACTTCCCATTTCCACTCAGGAATGGATAATGGTTGTAGCAACCTAGCTGGGTGTCTATGTTCAGCCTTTACCTTTTGACATTCCAAACATTTGGCAATAAAATCAACAACTTCTTTCTTCATTCCTAGCCAATAATATTGGCTCTTGATAGCTGCAATAGTTTTCTGATAACCTGGGTGCCCAACATAAGGTACATTATGCATTTCTCTCAATATCATATTTTTCAATTCCTGGAAATTTGGTACATAAATTATGCCCCTATACATGATAATTTCATCATTATCTAGCTTGTATTCTTCAATTTTTTGTTGCAAATTACCTTGTTGTAATTTTCCCACTAATTCCTTGTATTGCAAATCTAATTTTGTAGCCTCTAAAATTTTGTGTTTCAAATCTGACTGGTACATGCTAATGGTTGTAGCATGCAATTCATGCACTCTTCTGCTAAGTGCATCAGCCACATTATTCTCTTTCCCCTTGATATGCTTTATATCAAATTCATATTCACTTAGAAATTCTAACCATCTGCTTTGCCTAGAATTTAGAGTTGGCTGATCAAATAAATATTTCAGGCCATTATGATATGTCCTCAGCTCAAACCTTTTCCCCATGAGGTAGTGTCTCCATTTCCTCAAGGCATGCACTATGGCTACCAACTCCAAATCATGATTGGCATAGTGTCTTTCATGCTCCTTCAACTTCCTTGATTCATAACATATAACAAACCCATTTTGAATAAGGACTCTGTTATCACCATGATGATTATGCTTCAAAATATGAGTTTAGATTTAGCAGGTGACTAAATCAGTGTAGAGACATGGTGTTATTTGGATATTCGGGTCATATATGGCGGTAATATGGACAAATACGGCAGAAGAGAAAAGAAATGAGCCTTACGGACCCTTGATCTTGAACCAACCCAGACCGACGGTTGAGGCTCATATCAGGCAATGAAATAGTGTAGAACTTAATTTTGCGAGGGCAGACTGGGGAAAACCATTGTGGTTTTAATAGTTGTTGTGTGTTTCCCTTAAAAGTGCATTGGGGTGAAAAGTAGTTTGCCTAAAATTGCTTTCTCAATAGCCCCGATGTCACGTGGTTTAATGTGTCAAATCGATAACTCGTGGGAGAGGTGACAGATAGTCAAATCACCTCACGTCGTTGGCTCAAGTAATTCCCATCCGACATGTCATGTGGACGTCGTCATATAACTAACTCAAAATATAATCATTTGAAATGGATTGATGAAGTGTGGCAAACCAACGTACCATGTCAACGATTCATGATTAGGATTCAAGGATTATCGGTTTCAGATATGGGTAGATTTATCCTACTCTGGGAAATCGTCATCTCATGCATAAGTGAAGCGATCTCGATATGGGTCGATTTCTTAATTTCTGTATAATTAAAGAGTAAAAAAATCATGGCCTCTGCAAGTTTGAAAGATATGGATAACATCCATCAAACGATGTCTAGAATGACAGGGTTCTCAACTAATGTATCGGGCTTATCAATAAGTAAGAAAGAAAATGGGTCACACAGATATTAGCAACTAAATTTCATACCAAGCCCGCAACTGAAGCAGATTCGAGGGTCATATTAAACCCTGTTATGAGGGATCTCTTCATCAATAAAAATGTGGATAAATCTACAAGAAGGCAACAAAGAAGAAACAGAACAAACGTCAAAGAACAAAAATCAAAGATGAGACGATGGAGAGCATCGGAGAAAATCAACTCGCTTGGTTGAGCACTCTGAAGGAGGAAATAACCAAGCTGAAATGAATCCTCAGGTAGGATTAAGTACATTCCAACAAATTTTGGACATCTGGCGGTCGAAGAAAGGGGCCCCAGATATGACAGACTCGTTCATAACGGTCCCTTTAAAATAGGATAATTGTTATTATAAATCATTCATTTTTTGTAACTTATCTCTATTTTTAGAATTATGGGGAAGTCTGAGCGTTTTGAATTCCACAAAGTAATTCCTCTATATATATGTATTATCTCAAGAATACGAAGGGGGGATACAAAGAGAAACCTGCCCTCTATGCAGGAAGACTTTTGTAAATTTTGGGGCTAGAATGAATATATAAATTCGAAAGCGGATTTTGGATTGTTTATGAAAAGATTCTAACTGGCAGTGACATGATTCTTGTTTTCTTTCATAGTATGTGATTCCTGTAAGATTATATTTCATTCACACTTCCATCTATCTGAATTGGAGAAATAAAAAACCCATAATTCATCTTCACGGTGCTCTTAGCTTAGTAATTTAGACTATGTTTATTTCTTCTTAAACCAATTCAGAATTCATTTTAATATGCTCTCATGCGGTTATATATTTCTTTTTCCTATGATGCCATGAAATTTTCAAACATAAACTCATACTCATCACCATAATTATCCTTTCCCTCTTAATAGTTTTAATATTTCTGACAATGCATTGTTCATTCCAGACTCCATAGCCCAAATGTCATCTCCATCCCTTCAGTTATTAAATAACAAAACCCCAAAACAAACCAAATCTAGCCACTGATTTCTATAGATATACCCAGTGGCACAAGAGAGCCCTCTCTGAGTTGAGTAGGCTAGTGCCTCAGCTCTAAAGTAGGTTTAAACAGTTTCCCTTGTCATTTGTTTCGACAACCGGTCAGATTTACAACGTGCTAACATTCTGGCGTCATTGTCGGGGACGAAATTGAAAAGTTTTCCCTGGGAAGAACGACATGTTTGAGTTCTAAGGTCTGAGATTACTAGACACCTAGGCAAATATTGGTTTTATTCCTTCTCTAGCGACTCCACACATCAAAAAATCAGTTTGAAGGTGACTCCACTGGTAGAAGAATCCAGAAATTTGAATTTTCACTACCGACTCCACTCTCAAGGCAGAATCCAGCTTCCAAAACATCATTGGCGACTCCACTGCCCGAAGATGAGTTCAATATCTGCAAGGTATGCTCCAATGAATCGATCTCATATTCCTAGTTTTCCAAATCGTATTCCTCACATAAATTGGCAAAAATATTTTCCTAAATTCGAATATGGGAAAGGAAATAATGTTGCCTTGCACTTGATTAGATTTCACATGCACATATGTAAGTTGGGGGTTGAATTTCATGAGGATTTTTTGATGAAAATGTTTATGGCTACTTTAGAGGGGAAAGAAAAATTATGGTATGAAGGTTTAAAACCAGGTAGCTTATACTCTCTTAAGGATTTCCACATAACATTCTTTAAGCATTATAGAGAGTCTAATCCTTCATTCTTGGTGTTTGAAGATTGTTGTGAATTTTGTGAACATTTTATTAAGTACCTTAAAAATGTTTTTGGTGATTAAGAGTGTATGAATGATGAAATCATAGAATCTATTTATGAATATTCATCCCAACAACAAATAGTATCCCCTCCTTTGGTTGAAGGTGAAGCTAATCAAGAAATTATTGCTGAAAGTCATTTTCCTTCCCCTGAACTTGATGAAGATATTTATCAAGATAAAGTGTTTCAAAGTTGTCTTTCTTCCACTATGAATGATGTGGTTGTTCAAATTATAAGTGACCTAGACATGGATGAGGGTTCTAAAACTGCATCTATGGAAACTTCAAGCAGTGAACAAACAAATAAAATAGAGTTTCAGGAAGCAACAAAACAACATATGCCATTTTTCAACCAGAAATAAAGAAAGATAATGAAGAGGCAGTGATTTTATTTGATTCATTTGAAATCGTGGTTTTGAAAGTGCATCCATGGGAACTCTGGACTATGAAATAGTGCATGATGTTATCCTTTCACATTTGCAAGAACATTATGAGCATGAACTTATTTCCATTCATTCATTTAAAAGTCAAAATGACAGTCCTCAAGCAAATTTCCAGAAGTTTAATGAAACCAAATCAGAATTGTTTGATGAACAAGAGGATGCACATAATATGGTTGTCACATTTGAATATGTTCAAGAATGTATGAATGTTTTTGTTGAGATACATGGGAAAGTAGACAAATCTATTTCTTCCATTTCATTTGAAAATGTTCTCAAAACAAAAGAAATAGAGAAAGAGAAACAAACACTTATGAAAGAGGATTTTCTTCTTGTTTTTTCTCATCAAGAAGAAATGAATTTCCATGGTTTTCAAGATCCTATGGCCATCCTATTACAGTCATCATTGAAGGAGGAGTTTGTTTTATTCATAAATTCAATTTTTGGGTTCAACTTGTGTTTTCATCTGCCATATTTTACATTTGTTTGACTGCTTAAGAAAGATGTGATCGGAGGAAAATAGAGAAGCCAATTGCTTGATTGGTTTCATTGGCACTTTAACATTACTTTATCGAACATTCATCTCAGCATTTTTTAGGGTAGTTAGGGATGTATGAATAAGCTTGTTGGTCGATCATTTCTCAGATTAGATTTTCAGTACTATGTACAATCAATTTTCAATAGTATATTCAATGTCTAGCATCCTGTTAAGAGCAGTATGGAGAACTGGGTTTTCGGTAGGCACTGGCGATAGGTCGAAGCAGGGTACACACACATGTTTTGAGCATCCCAACGGATGAGGCACTGGGTCTACCGGTTCTTTTCTACCTCATAGGGAGGATAGCATCCCCAGTTGGAGCCTATGTTATCACCATGACGATTATGCTTCAAAATCTGAGTTTAGATTTATCAGGTGACTAAATCAGTGTAGATACATGGTGTTATTTGGAGATTCAGGTCATATATGGTGGTAATATGGACAAATACAATGGAAGAGAGAAGAAAGGAGCCTTACGGACCGCTGATCTTGAAACAACCTAGATCAATGGTTGAGGCTCATATCGGGCAGTGAACTAGCGTGAAACTTAATTATGCGAGGGTGGATCAGGGAAAACCATTGTGGTTTTAATAGTGGATGTGTGGCACCCTTAAAAGTGCATCGGGGTGAAAAGAAGTTTCCTTGAAACTGCTTTCTCAACAACCCCAATGTGACGTGGATTAATGTGTCAAATCGATAACTCGTGGGAGAGGTGACAGTTAGTCAAATCACCTCATGTCACTGGCTTAGGTACTTCCCATCTGACATGTCATGTGGACATCATAGTATAACTAACTCAAGAGCTCATCATTCGAAATGGATTGATGAAATGTGGAAAACCAACGTACCATGTCAGCGATTCATGATTAGGATTCAAGGATTATCGGTTTTAGATATGGGTAGCTTTATCCTACTCTAGGAAATCGTCATCTCATGCATAAGTGAAGCAATCTCGATCTGGGTCGATTTATTAATTTCTGTAGAATTAAAGAGTGACAAAATCGCGGCCTCTGTAAGGTTGAAATATATGGATAACATCCATCAAATGGTGTCTAGTACAACGGGGTTCTCAATTAATGTATCAGGCTTATCAATAAGTAAGAAAGAAAAATGGGTCACGCAGATATTAACAAATAAATTTCATACCAAGCCCGCAACTGAAGTAGAGTCAGGGGTCAGATTAAACCCTGTTATGAGGGATCTCATCATCAATAAACACATGGACAAAATCTACAAGTAGACAACAAAGAAGAAACAGAGCAAATGATAGAGAACAAAAATCAAAGCTGATACGATGGAGAGCATCGGAGAAAATCAACTCGCTTGGGTTAGCACTCTGAAGGAGGAAATCGCCAAGATGAAATGAATCCTTAGGTAGGATTAAGTACATTTTAGCAAATTTTAGACAACTGGCGGTTGAAGAAAGGGGCACCAGATATGATAGACCTATTCATAACGGTCCCTTTAAAATAGGATAACTGTAATTATAAATCATTCATTTTTTGTAACTTATCTCTATTTTTAGAATTATGGGGAAGTCTGAGCGTTTTGATTTCCACAAAGTAATTCCTCTATATGTATGTATTATCTCGAGAATACGAAGGGGGGAGACAAAGAGAAACCTGCCCTCTGTGCATGAAGACTTTTGTAAATTTTGGGGCTAGAATGAATATATAAATGAAAAAGTAGATTTTGGACTGTTTATGAAAATATTCTAACTGGCGGTGACATGAGTCTTGTTTTCTTTCATAGTATGTGATTCCTATAAGATTATATTTCATTTACACTTCCATTTGTTTGAATTGGAGAAATAAAAAACCCAGAATTCATCTTCACGGTGCTCTTGGCTTAGCAATTTAGACTATGTTTATTTCTTCTTAAACCAATTCAGAATTCATTTTAATATGCTCTCATGCGGTTGTATGTTTATTTTTCCTCTGATGCCATGCAATTTTCAGACATAAACTCAGACTCGTTGCCTTAATTATCCTTTCCCTCTTAATAGTTTTAATATTTATGAAAATGCATTGTTCATTCCAGACTCCATAGCCCAAATGTCATCTCCGTCCCTTTGGTTATTCAATAACAAAACCCCAAAACAAACCAAATCTAGCCACTGATTTCTATATATATACCCAGTGACATGAGAGATCCCTCTCTAATTTGAGTAGGCTAGTACCTCAACTCTAAAGTAGGTTGAAACAGTTACCCCTGTCATCTGTTTCAACAGCCGGACAGATTTACAGGGTGTTAACAGACTCCACCAAGTCCTTCTTTACATGCATCTGTGCATACAACGAAGTATTCATTTGGATGTGCAATCCTTATTATTGGAGCTTTGGTTAATAATTGTTTCGAGTGTTGGAAACTCTTTTCACAATCCAATGTCCACTGAAACTTCACACCCTTCTTTTGCAAGAAAGTGATTGGGTGTGCAATCTTTGAGAATCCTTTAATAAATCTCCTATAGTATCCTGCAAGTCCCATGAATGATCTGACCTCTGTCACATTCTTTGGCGTTGACCATCCTCTAATGGTTGCTATATTCTCAGGATCCACTACTATCCCATCCTATGACATTATATGTCCTAAATAATGAATTTTCTTCTGATAAAATGAGCACTTGCTCAATTTGGCATACAATTGATGCTCCCTTAATAATTTTAATACCATCATTAAGTGTTGATAATGTTCTTCCTATGAATTAGAATATATAATAATGTCATCTAGAAATACAATGCCAAACTTATCTAAGTGTTCTCTGAAAATACCATTCATTAAACACATAAAGACAGTTGGTGCATTTGATAATCCAAAGGGCACCACTGTGAACTCATAATGACCATACCTTGTTCTGAAAGCAATCTTGTTGATGCCTTCTTCTTTAATTCTTACTTGATGATAACCGGACCTAAGATCAATCTTGGAGAATATTTTTGCATATTTCAGTTGGTCAAAGAGGTTATCAATCCTTGGAAAATGATACTTATTCTTCACAGTTACCTTGTTCAAATGCCCAAAGTCAATGCAAAGTCTCAATGTACCATCATTTTTATTCACAAATAAAATTGAGGCACCCCAAGGTGACACACTTGGGCATATATACCCCTTCTTCAAGAGCTCTTCAAGTTGCATTTGCAATTCCTTCAATTATGGTGTACTTGTCCTGTATGGAGTCTTGGATACTGGAGCTGCTCCAGGCTTCAAATCTATGGAGAAATAAATGTCTCTTTTAGGGGGTAATCTTGGTATTTCATTAAACACATCTTCAAACTCTTTTATTATTGCATAATCTTCAATATTTAACACCTTATCTTTAGGTGTCTCTTCCATATGTGCTGCAAATATTTGACACCCTTTTCTGTAACATTTCTTGAGCTGCAATGCTGAAATTTCTCTGATGGTTACTGCCCTAGGAATTCCCTACACTTTCCTTAGGTTCCCTTCCTCATCCAAGCAAGTAAATGCCTTTTTATGATAGTCTAGGATAGCATGATGTTGTTCCAACCAATCCATCCCAATTAGACAGTCATAGGAACCTAAAGGAAAGATGTTCAAATATACCCTGGTGTTCAATCCATTCATGTCCATAAAACATGACTTAACCATCTCATTAACTTTTCTTTTGGATCTAATAGCCAGCTGCACCAACCAATATTTTCCAATCTTGATTCTTGGTAAATGAAAAATTTCCACCATATTAGGATCTATATAACTATGACTCTCTCCTAAATCAATTAAAATAGCAATGGTTTGGTTGTTGATCATACCTTCCACTTCAATCATATGTGACTGATACTTTGCTTCCTTGTTGTCCAAGGCTACATATATCCCTGGTACATTTCTTCCCATGTCCTCCACTGTTTCAGCTTGTTGTACATTGTGAACAATCCTCACTTTTTCACCTATGTGAGGACAATCTCTGAGCATATGATATCCTTTACAACCCTAACATTGAATAGGTGGTTTCCTTGGCCTTTGATCCCTTGTCTCAATCGTTATGGGTTCTCTAGAAGTTGGTTGTCCCTGAGGATTATTTCTGAAGAATGGTGGCTTAGTTCCCTTCTTCCTTTGATCCATATTGAATTTCTTTTTGTCTTCCCAAGCTTTTTGGAAAGTTGGGCTTACTTTTTTTTTATCGTATAGGAATTTAGATTGCGTTATGGTCTCCTCCAATGTCTTGGGATCATCATATTGTATTTTGTCACTAGTGAATGATGGAAATCCATTCAAATACCTTTGAATCTTAACTTTCTCATCCTTGATGAAAGAGACATACTTCAAAAGTTCTAAAAACCTTCTTTCATATTCATCTATGGTCATACTCCCAAGCTTGAGTTCAAAGAACTCTTTCATTTTCTTGTCATAGTATCTCTTAGTCAAGTATTTCCTTTCAAAATACTTCTTGAATTCCCTCCAAGTAACACTTTTCTCTTTAATGTGTTGCACCTACACAAGTTTATCCCACCACATGGATGCCTTCCCCTTGAGTTGATAGATGGAAATTCTTCCTTCTGCATGAGATGAATAATTATGCAATTGAAAATACTTTATCATGCCCAACATCCATGTCTCTGCATATTCATCCTTCTTGTGCTCACCATCAAATGTAGGAGGTTTGATTTTGTTCATTTCTCCTCATATATCATCCACCCTAGACCTCTTATGCTTTTTGAAAGGGGATGGACTTGAGCTTCTGTGTGCCCTCTTATTGGAATCTCTTAGGGAGTGATGGTGATCTCTGCTAACACTTATTGTTCTTCTTTTCTCATTAGGAGACCTCTGACTTCTTGATTTTCTTGAGCCACTCTCCTTATCCAATTTATTTTCTATTATGTTCAATCTCTACATTAAATTCATGTTCAAGTCCTCTTGCTTCTCCTTGGCTCTCATAATCCTTTCATTATCATCTTTATGTCTTTGGACATCCTTCTGTAAATTTTTAATGGTCTCTACCATATTCATGTTTTCATCCCTTCCTTCTCCATGTCCATTGGAGTTTGTTCCTTCAATGCCCAAATGGACATCCATCCCTCTAATCTCATATTCTTGGATGTA